>JAOXYA010007210.1:0-14248 GCA_028565675.1 Sorex palustris | reverse complement strand
GCATCCCCCACACGCCTGCCTCTATGGCTGGCACTTCTCTCTCTCTCTCTCTCTCTCTCTCTCTCTCTGTGTGTGTGTGTGTGTCTGTGTGTGCATGTGTGTGTATGATGTGCATCTGTGTGTGCATGTGTGTCCGTGTGTGCATGTGTGTCTGTCTATATGTCTCTGTGTACATGTGTCTCTGTGTGTGCATATATGTGTGTCTGTGTGCGTGTGTGTCTGTGTGCGTGTGCGTGTGCGTGTGTGTCTGTACGTGTGCACAGCTGTCAGTCCTGGTAAACATCACGACAGCCTGGAAGAACAGCACTCATCCCCCGCAACTCCCTGTGGACACACACACACACACACACACACACACACACACGCCACACGCCAGGGCTGCCGAGTCCCCCTCCGCGGGCACTGCCTGCTCAGAGAGAGAAATGGAATCCAACAGGGCGCCTGGTACTCCTGCCAACCTGACTCACACACAGTGATTTCCCCCAAGTGCCCGCCGGACACCCACTCCACACCCGTCTGTGTGTCTGTCTGTGTGTCTCTGTGTGTGCCTCTGTACGTGTGTCTGTGTGTGTCTGCGTGTGCGCCTCTGTCTGTGTGTCTTTGTGTCTATGTGTGTGTCTGTGTGTGCCCCTGTATGTGTTTGTGTGCCTCTGTGTGTGTGCACCTCTCTGTGTGTGTCTGTGTGTGTTAATTCAGAACCATAACCCTACCAAAAAAAAAAGTGTGGTCTTCAATGTCTAGGAAGAAAGGGAATTGAAGCTACCAATCGTGGACGGCACCAGCCCAGAGCTACAAGGGGGGGGGGGTCCAAAGTGTTTGCTACCCCCCGTCCGTCTGTCCGTCCGTCAGCCCGGTAAGAATGTTTCTTTGCTCTTGAACCACACCCGACAGTGCTCCAAGGGTTCCTCCTGGCTCAGCCTTCAAAGAATCACCCCTGGCGACGCCCATGGGGTCTCTGTGCTTGGCTCTGGTCCTTAGTATTTTCTGTTTTTGATTTTTGGGTCCCACCCAGCGATGCTCAGGGCTGACTCCTGGCTCATTCACTCAGGAATCACCCCTGGTGGTGCTCGGGGGACCCTACGGGATGCCAGGGATCGAACCCGAGTCAGCCACGTGCCAGGCCAACGCCCTCCCCGCTGGGCTATCATCCCTCCAGCCCTGCCCCTAGTATTTTCAAGACAAGACAAAGAGCATCCAAGCTCCGTACCTTCCAGCTTGTAAACGGGAGGTCACGCATGGACAGGGTGGGCTCACATGTGGGTAGGATGGGCTCAGGCGTGGATAAGGTGGGCTCAGGCGTGAACAGGATGGGCTCACGAGTAGACAGGGTGGGCTCACACGTGGACAGGGTGGGCTTACATGTAGACAGGGTGGGCTCACGTGGACAGGGTAGGCTACTGTGGACAGGGTGGGCTCACACGTGGACAAGGTCAGCTCACGTGGACAGGGTGGGCTCATGTGGACAGGGCGGGCTCACATGTGGTTAAGGTGGGCTCACGTGACAGGGTGGGCTCACATGTGGACAAGGTCGGCTCACGTGCACAGGGTCGGCTCACATGGACAGGGTGGGCTCATGTGCACAGGGTGGGTTCAGACGTGGACAGGATGGGCTCACATGTGGTTATGGTGGGCTCACGTGACAGGATGTGCTCACGAGTGGACAGGGTGGGCTCAAGTGCACAGAGTGAGCTCACACGTGCACAGGGTGAGCTCACACATGGACAGGGTGGGCTCACATGTAGATAGGGTGGGCTCATATGGACAGAGTGGGCTCACATGGACAGGGTGGGCTTACGTGGACTGGGTGGGCTCACGTGGACAGGGTGGGCTCAAGCGTGGACAGGGTGGGCTCAGGCATGGACAGGGTGGGCTCACACGTAGACAGGGATGTGGACATGTGGGCTCACGTGGACAGGGTGGGCTCATGTGGACAGGGTGGGCTCACACGTGGACAGGGTGGGCTCACACGGAACCTGGGGCTCTGCGGACCCTCGAGCACGTGCTGGGAGGCACTAACGCGTGGCGAGGCCAAGGGAGGAAGAGTCTGGGGCACGCTGCCCCGTGACCAAGGTGGGAGGGGGGACGAGGCTTGGACCAAGGGCGCCCAGGGCCGGGCGGAGGCTGACCAGGCACCGGGCAGGGGCGCGTGCCCTGGCTTTGCACACGGTCACCTGGCCCAGGCGTGTGACGGTATCACCTGCAGGACGGTAAATGCGCGGCCCGCGGCTGGAGCACGTGCCCGCACGCAGGGGTGGTTGTCGTCTAGCGAGAAACGGAGGCAGGGGGAGAAAGGAGAGACAGGTGAGAGGGAAGAGACAGAGACAGAGAGGGAGGCAGAGAGGCAGAGAGAGACAGAGAGATGGAGACAGAGATAGAGAATGACAGAGACAGAGGGAGGAGAAGGGAGAGGGAGGGAGACAGAGAGAGAGGGACGGGCAGAGACAGACATGGAGAGAGACAGAGAGATGGAGACAGAGAGACAGGCACAGAGAGAGACAGAGAGAAGGAGATAGAGACAGAGAGAGACAGAGAGAGAGAGGGAGGGAGAGAGACAGAGAGAGAGATGGAGAGACCCAGAGACAGAAAGATGGAGAGAGACAGAGAGACAGAGACAGCTGGAGGGAGAGAGGCAGAGAAGTGGAGACAGAGATAGAGAATGACAGAGATGGAGAGATAGAGAGAGACAGAGAGACGAGAGAGAGAAATAGAGAGAGATAGAGAGACAGAGAGCGAGAGAGAGCGAGAGAGAGAGCAAGAGAGAGCCAGAGAGAGCCAGAGAGAGACAGAGAGAGGCAGAGAGAGACAGAGACAGAGAGAGACAGAGAGAGACAGAGAGAGACAGAAAGAGACAGAGAGACAGAGACAGAGAGACAGAGAGGGAGAGAGAGAGGCAGAGAGAGACAGAGAGCGACAGAGAGAAATAGAGAGACAGAGAGACACAGAGAGAAATAGAGAGAGATAGAGAGAGACAGAGAGACAAAGAGAGACAGAGAGAGACAGAAAGAGTCAGAGAGAGACAGAAAGAGACAGAGAGATAGAGACAAATAGAGACAGAGAGAGACAGAGAGAAATAGAGAGATAGAGAGAGACAGAGAGAGACAGAGACAGAAAGAGACAGAGAGAGATAGAGAGAGACAGAGAGAGGCAGGAAGAGACAGAGAGACAGAGAGAGACAGAGAGAGACAGAGACAAAGACAGAGAGAGACAGAAAGAGACAGAGAGACAGAGAGATGAAAAGAGAGACAGAGAGACACACAGAGAGACAGAGAGACACACAGAGAGAGACAGAGACATACAGAGAGAGACAGAGACAGTGACAGAGAGAGACACAGAGAGACAAAGACAGAGAGACAGAAAGAGACAGAGACACAGAGAGAGACAGAGACAGAGAGAGAGAGACACAGAGAGAGATCTTCGGCAACTTCTCCCCGGCCATGCAGGGACCCTACGGGGGTCCCTGGGCAGCCACGTCCCCCCCACACAGGCTGGACACTGGTCACTCCTGTCTTGGGGACCGTTGGGGCACCGGTGACCCGCGCCGAGATGTCTGTCTGCAAGCCAGGCCCGTCCGTGGCCCCCTGATCTCTGTCTCTGGGGCCCAGGGCTTGTTTTTCCCTTCCAGGGACCCTCGGCCACTTCCCGTCCTTGACCTGCAGTTCGTGGGAAGGGGGGCTCGTCTCACGGGAGCACACAGGAGAGAAGAGGCCTCGGCGTGGCCCCACTCGGTGGCGGGGAACCGTCCGGATGCGTTTTTTTTCGCAGAATCCGGTTGGGCCGTGCCCCAGCCTGCAGACCATCGGGAGTCGGTTTACAGCAGTTCCACAAAAGCGCACACCAGGCAGAGAGAGGCAGAGAGAGACAGAGAGAGACAGAGAGAGAGACAGAGAGAAGAAAGTTCCCTGATATAGAGGCAGGCCAGGCTGGGGGTGTCTACTGGGGTTGGGTGGGAGGGAACCTGGGGACCCTGGGTGGTGGGAAATGTGTCCTGGTGGAGGGACGGGTTGTTGGAACACTGTAGGGCTGAAACCCAACCAGGAACAGCCCGGCCAGCTCCCGAGAGGATCCCGCCCGCACGGCAGAGCCTGGCAAGCTCCCTGTGACGTCTTCGAGATGCCCAAAAAACAGGAACAGCAAGTCTCAAAGTCTGTTGTACTGTGAGACTTGAGGAAACTGATGAGCAATGGGAGGACAGTGCTACAGTGCTATCTCACGGTGATTCAGTACAGCAGTTAAAATAAAATAATAAAGTACCCATAAAATACCAATAGATGAAAGGAGAAAACGGGATATGCCGAAAATCAGAATGTCCATCAGCAGAGAGAGAGAGGGACAGAGAGAGAGAGGGACAGAGAGAGAGAAGGACAGAGAGAGAGAGGGACAGAGAGAGAGAGAGAGAGAGAGAGAGAGAGAGAGAGAGAGAGAGAGGAGGCAGGCCAGGGCCTTGGCTATAGCTCGAAGCAGAATTCAGAGACAACACCATTTCTCCAACACAGAAGCTGGACGTTGAGTCAAGAGCTTGACCCCATGGTAGCCCCCTCACCTCTGAGGCAGGCAGTCAGGGCAGTCATTATTCACACAGTTTCTTTTTGTTCCCTGGATGCAACCCTGGCAGTAGGAAACCGCTGGCTTATTCTTAGTTGCATTTCTCTGTGTTTAAGAGCTCTTTTTTTAAAAAAATCTGCATATTGGGTCACTCCCGGTGATGCTCAGGGGTCCCTCCTGGCTCTGCACTCAGGAATGACTCCTGGCGGTGCTCGGGGGACCCTAGGGGATGCTGGGAATCGAACCCGGGTCGGCCGCGTGCCAGGTCAACGCCCTCCCCGCTGGGCTATCGCTCTGGCCCCAACGATCCCGGAGAGAGCACTGGCCATGCATGCGGTCGACTGGGGTTCAGCGACCCCCCCCCCACCGGCACCCTGAAATTGATCCCAAAGCAAAAAGAGGCAGAGCTCAGCCCGGAACACAGTGTAGTGGAGACCCATCTCCCTCCCTCCGAAAGGGAAACCATCCACCCGCCCGCCAATCAGGAGGACTCTGTGATCCCACGCGCGTTCGGATGACATCAGTGTCAATGTTTCCAACAGCCAGATCCGTTGATGGACGCTGAAACCAGGGTACCAGAATATTTCAATGCATCACGGAAAGGAAGTGCCCAGGGTGATGGTTGGAGAGAAGAAGGGATGGAAGGAAGGAAGAAAAGAAGGGAAAAAAAGGACCAGCAAACGGTTGAGAAGCAAGCTGTGTTGTCTCGTGTTGAAAACGGGCAGATCTCAGAACCCAACGCTTTGCAGATGAAACACCCCCGTACACGGGTCGTTTGGCTCCTTCCGATAGAACCGGAGCTTTACAAGGCCAGAAAACCTTGTTCCCGACAGAATCCAGCACAGGCCTCGTAAAAGATACAAATTTCTTTCTTTTCTTTATTTTTTATTGAACAAACCTGGAATCAAGAGTATGATTACATAAATTAAGCAGTACGATTTTTCCTAGAGTAGATATATACAAATCACAGTGATTTTTTTTTTCTTTCCTTTCAATTGTGCAAGGATTTAGAAACAGGCTTTTTTTAAGGTTTTTTTTCCCCTCCTCCCAACAAAAAAAAAATTGAGAAGCTAGGAAGAACAGGGAGGTGGGTGGGAGCTTCCTAAAGGCACTCACAACGCCCCCACAGCCGCCATGGCTAAAGCCCAGCGTGAGGGAGAAGGAAGGTAAGACACTTGTGCAAAAGGCTGATGGGTGAGGGGTCCGGGGGGTCTTTCTTCTGTCCATAGCGCCAGTGTCCACACCCCAGCCCCCTCCCCTGATGGTCCGGAAAGCCCAGCGTTTCTCCAGAACTCTCTCAGACAATCCCCACCCTATACACACACACACACACCCCTTCACTACCACTTTTATTTTCTTACAAGGAAAGACAGTTCCCTTGGATGCAATAAAAAAAAAAAAACCCGAACAACCGTCCAAAAAACGCCCCGTTTCTGAAAAAGCAAGCCGAATCGGAAAAGTGTGCTTGGGAAAAAAACGAGCAAAATCTCCTCCAATTTCCGGACAGCACAGCCCTGCCAACAGACACACACACAGAAACACACACACACACACACACACACACACACACACACACACACACACACACCACAGCCCAAACTATTCAGAAACCGCAGATGGCTCTGTAGTTGCTGTCTGAGTCTTTTTTTCCTTTGCACAGCAGGGTTGTGCACTCGGGGGTCCCTCGTGGCTCGGTGCTCAGGGGGACCCCACGGGATGCCGGGGTAGCAACCAGGGTTGGCTGTGTCCAAGGTAAGCACCTTCCCTACGCTGATTTCCATCTGTTCACTGTGATCTTTCTTTTTGCTTTGCTAAGTGGGCTGTGTCTTCCCCCTAAGTAAAGACTTCTCATGTCCTTTACAAACAGGGTGGGGGGCTTGCAAAACGAGCTGGGAACCGGGACCCACGCGAGGCGCCCCCCGAACAAAAGGCAAATCACGCGGCCAACTGCATTGCCCACAAGGAGAGAGACAGAGACAGAGACGGAGACAGAGATTCCCTGAGGATGTCCGATTGTTTGATGCCCAGTGGGAAAGATCAGCCCCAGAATAATCCTCTACACACACACACACACACACACACACACCCTTCTTTCCTTTCCCTATCCAAGGGGACCTGCGTTTGGAGCATCTGTGACCCTTTGGAGCCCAGCAGGAATGGGGACGACGTGGGTCCCCGGGAATGTGACGAACTGCTGTACCGTCTGTCCAGGGCAGCTGCGGATTCTCCAAGAGGAAGACAGGAAGTGCCTCCCCCCCCCGGTTGTGGGAGGTGGTCTAGGCGGGCTCGAGGCACCGTGGAGGTGTACCTCTTGTTGGGAGGCAAAATTCCAACTCCGCGCGGGGAGGAAGAATCTGCCGTTGGTCGGAGGCAGAGGCCAACGGCTGGACAGTCTTCGTTGCTGACTGACTGCTAGACATATCCCCAAACTTTGATGGGTGGGGGGAGGCATGTGGACCCTTCTTGGTCCCTGGGACGCCCAGCTGCCATGCTGGGCAATTCAGGACCAGCTCCCGAGATGCCCAATCTCCACTGTGTATCTTGTCCCATTTGCCAGACTGGTGGCGGTACATTGAAGGAATAGCGACATTTTCTTGCCGTATTATTATTATTATTATTTGCAAAGTCATCATCTTCTTGTTTGGGAAAAAAAAAGGCTGGACAATAACAAAGAGGAAAAATAAAAACATAATAATAATAAAAGCAACAGCTTGGAGACGAGAGAGTCAAGTGGTGTTTTTGTTGGCTGCTTTTAACGATTGTCTTTCTTGGGCATTTTATTAGTATTCATTATTAGTTAGGCAGAAGGTTCCACAGTGACGGCAAAGGAGTCATAATAATATCGTTATTTTTTTTTCAGTCATCGGAGGATCTGAGTGTGAAGAATTGATGGGTAGACGTAGTTCTTGGGGAAACGTATTTTTTTTCTTTTCTTTTTTTTGGACTGTCTGGACTCTTAACAGCGAACAAAGACAGAAGTGAGAGGCTGCCGGGCTCTGACTTTGTTACTCGTCAGGCTGAAGGATCGGGAATAAAGACAGTCGGATAACAGCGGAGTTCAAGGCTGTGTTTGAAAAGCCGGTTTCTTCCCTTAAATAAAAGTCAATGGGGGCTGGAGAGATAGCCCAGCGGGTAGGGCGTTTGCCTTGCACGCGGCTGACCTGGGTTCGATTCCCAGCATCCCATAGGGTCCCCCGAGCACTGCCATGAGTAACTCCTGAGAGCACAGCCAGGAGTAACCCCTGTGCATCGCTGGGTGTGACCCAAAAAAGGCAAAAAAAAAAAGGTCAATGGATTATATATTCCATAATGATTTCTTTGTTTCTTTGTTTGTTTCTTTGTTTCTTTGTCTGTTTCTTTGTTTCTTTGTTTGTTTCTTTGTCTGTTTCTTTGTTTCTTTGTTTCTTTGTCTGTTTCTTTGTTTCTTTCTTTCTTTTTGTTTCTTTGTTTCTTTGTCTGTTTCTTTGTTTCTTCCTTTCTTTCTTTTTTGTTTCTTTGTTTCTTTTCTTTCTTCCCTTTCCTTCCTTCTCTTTATTTTTTTTCTTCTCTCCGACTTACAATGAAGACAGAGAGAAGCACCCATCTCCAGGAGACGGGCGCCCAGGTCTCTTTCAGGGCCACAAAGGCAGCTCAGTGGTTTGAGCCCGTGCTTGCCATGCAAAGCCAGCATGTGGGCGGGGGGTTGGGGGTCCGTGGCGAAGCCCACAGGAGCTCGCTGTGGGGGAGGAAAGACACAGTAGTGTGGGGACGCGAGAAGGAGACGGGCATGGCCTCCCTGGCTTTTAGCACCACCCCCATTGTGTACGCACACGCACACACACACACACACACACAAATATCCATGTGGGTCTGATGTCAAAGGCAAAGTCCGTGAGAAAGAGCCGGGTGTCCCCACTGGACGAAGACGCAGTAGGAAGGACTTTCAGGGTGTGAAGGTCTTACACATACACACACACACACACACACACACACACACACACACATGCATGCAAATAGCCATGGGATCTGACGTTGATGTCGAAGTCCATGAGGAAGAGCCAGTTGTATCCACTGGATGCAGACCCAGCAGGAAAGATTTCGGGGTGCAGTGACGGTGTCTCTCTCTCTCTCTCACACACACACACACACACACGTGCGCACGCGCAAATATCCATGTGGGTCTGATGTTGAAGTCGAAGTCCGTGAGGCGTCCCCACAGGACAAAGATGCAGCAGGAAGGATTTCGGGGTGTGTTGAAGGTCTCTCTCTCTCTCACACACACATACCACACACATACACACACACACGCAAATATTCATGCCGGTCTGATGTCCAAGGTGAAGTCCGTGAGAAAGAGCTCGGCATCCCTACTGGACGAAGACGCAGTAGGAGGGATTTGGGGCCGAGGTGAAGGTCTCAAAACACACACACACACACACACACACACACGCGCGCGCGCGCGTGCATACAATTTTCCATGGGGTGTGATTCCAATGTCGAAGTCCGTGTGAGAAAGAGCCACATATATATATCTACTGGACATGGACCCAGCAGGAAAGATTTTAGGGTGCGGTGAATCTCTCTCTCTCTCTCTCTCACACACACACACACACACACACACACACACACGCACACACACACACACATATCCATGTAGGCTTAATGTCCAAGGCAAAGTCCGTGAGAAAGAGTCGAGGGTCCCTGCTGGATGCAGACACAGCAGGAAGCATTTCAGGATGCAGTGAAGTTCTCTCTCTCACACACACACAGACACACACAGACACACACACACACACACGCAAATATCCATGCAGGTCTGACGCCGACGTCAAAGTCCATGAGAAAGAGCCAGGCGTCCCAGCTGGACACAGATGCAGCCACCACGGCCAACAAGGGGCCCTCCCAAGCCCCAAGTCCTACTGTATGGCCGACTTCCGCACACTTTCCGAAGCCAGGAGCCAAGGCAGACACCGTTCCCAAGGCAGAGCACTGATGGATGAGCAGCTGGGCCAGCAACGTCCCTCGGGCCCGTTGCAAGAAGGCGGGCGCCCGGCATCGAGATGCTGCAGGAACACAGAAAAAATGGGGCGTTTGTCTTGCATACGGCCGACCCGGGTTTAATTCCCAGCGCCCCATAGGGTCCCCCGAGCACTGCCAGGAGTGATTCCTGAGTGCAGAGCCAGGAGGAACCCCTGTGCATCGCCGAGTGTGATCCTAAAATAAAAAAAATAATAATAATGGTTCTGACACAGACAACTGGGATGCCCATCACCAAATCCCCATCACTGTCAAACCCAGCCTGCAGGAAGGCTCTCACCAGCTGGACATATTTATTTCAGCTCTGACTTCTGTTCTGTGTTTTTGTTTGGGGGGCCAGAGGCAGCACGGCTCAGGGCTGACTCCTTGCTCTGCACTCTGCTCGAGGGCCCCTATACGTGGGGTGTCGGGGATCGAACCCGGGTTGGGCGCGTGTGAGGTGAGCACCCAACCCATTGCACTGTTGTGTCTCTCCAGCCTCCCGCCCGTTGGGATATCTGCATGACCGCAGAGACCTACTTTGCACCGCTGGCAGTGGGCGGTCATCAAAAGTTCTCAAAGACTTCCAGATCTGTGGGGGACACGGGAGGGGCCGCCGTCCACTCGTTGTCGGGGTAGGCTTCAAAGTTGGAGCTGTCACCCTCGCCGCACACTTTGGGCACGATAGGAGGCTGAGGGGCAGAAGGAGAAATGGAAGTTGGGCGGATGCTGGGTGAGGAGGGTGCTGCCCTATGGTAACCGACGAACGGAAATCTTTGAAGGGAACCCGAGCACGCCGGGGGGGTCTTGTATGGGCCCCCAAATGTGGGCAGCTTGCAAGGAGATCCGTGAGCACAAGGGAATTCACGCGGCCTCCAGCAGGCTGACACTCACACACGGGGAAGAGGAAGTTCCTCGAGGAAGGACCACATACACCCATAGCCTCCACTCAATGGGTCAGAAACACCCAATGGACCAATCACCCAATGGAGCAATCACCCCAGTGACCACATTCATCCAATGAACCACATCCATCCAATCCTCCACCCAATAAACCACATTCACCCAATGCCTCCATCCAATGAAACACATTCACCCAATGCCTATATTCAATGGACCACATCATCCAATCCTCCATCCAATGGACCGCATCCATCCAATCCTTCATCCAATGGACTACATCCATGCAGTCCTCCATCCAATGGACCACATCATCCAATGCCTCCATCCAATGCCTCCATCCAATGGAACACATCCACCCAATGCCTACATCCAACGGAACCCATCATCCAATCTTCCATCCAATGGACCACATCCATCCAATCCTTCATCCAATGGACTACATCCATGCAGTCTTCCATCCAATGGAGCACATCATCCAATGGACCACATTCACCCAATGCCTCCATCCAATGGAACGCATCCACTCAATGTCTACATCCAACGGACCACATCATCCAATCTTCCATCCAATGGACCACATCCATCCAGTCCTCCATCCAAATGGAACACATAATCCAATGCCTCCATCCGATGGACCGCATCATCCAATGAAACACATTCATCCAATCTTCCATCCAATGAATCACATTCATCCAATCTTCCACTCAATGGCCCACATCCACTAAATGGGCCATATCCATCCAATGGGTCACACCCACGTGCCAATGTCCCACATCCAATCAATGCCTCCACCCAATCAACTACTTCCACCCAGTGGACCACGCTCATTTGAAAGACTGTAGCATCCAACAGAACACATCTTACCAACGGACCACATGCATTCAGTGCTTCCACCCAATGGACCCCATCCAACTAATAGATGATATCACCCCCAAAGAACCACACCTCTCCAATGGCCCATATTCATCCAATAGACCATATTCGGGCTGGGGCGATAGCACAGAGGGGAGGGCGTTTGCCTTACAAGTGGCCAACATGGCCGACCTGAGTTCCATTCCTCCGCCCCTCTCGGAGAGCCCGGCAAGCTACCAAGAGTATCTCGCCTGCATGGCAAAGCCTGGCAAGCTCCCCGTGGTGTATTCAATATGCCAAACACAGTAACAATTGTCACGATGGAGACGTTACTGGGCCTGTTCGAGCAAATCGATGAACAACGGGAGGACAGTGACAGTGACAGATCATATTCATCCAGTGGACCATATTCATCCAATAGCCCAAATTCATCCAATGGACCATATTCATCGTATGGACAACATTCATCCAATGGCCCAAATTCATCCAATGGACCACAACCACCCAGTGAACCACATCCACCCAATGGACTACATTCATCTAAGGGACCACATGCAACCAATGACCACATCCATCCAATGGGCCGTATCGACTCAGTGAACCAGATTCCATACACGCAATGGACCAAATCAACTCAGGAGGCCACATACACTCAATGCATCCACCCAATAGACTCCATCCATTAGTGGACCACACCCATACAAAAGACCACATCCATCCACCAGGCCACACTCACCCAAGGGGCCATATCAACTCAGGGTGCCACGTACACTCAATGCATCCACCCAATGGACCCCATCCATCCTTTGGACCATACTCATCCAATAGACCACATCCATCCACCAGATCATAACAAACCAATGGACCACATCAATCCAACGCCCCCACCCAAATGACCACATGTGCCCAGTGGAACACAGTCACTCAAAGCCTCTGTCCGACGGAACACATCCACTCAATGCCTCAACCCAGTAGAGTATATCCATCCAATGGGCCACACCATTCACCAATGGACCGCATCCTTTGAATGCCCCCACCCAATGGACCACATTCAACCAAAGGACAACATCCATTCAACAACTCCTCCCAATGAACCACATCCACCCAATGACTGCATCCAATGGAGCCCATCCATTAACGGACCACACCCACCAACCCGTCTCACCCAGTGGACCGCCCGTGAGAAGAAACAGAGCTTTCTAACCTTCATCTTTCTCTGTGGGACGGCCTCCCAATCCACTGTTCTGAACCACCGATGCCGTTTGATGTCATCAGCCCCATTCTGCAAAAGAAACAGACCTATGACTTACGAGCTGCGGGGGAGGAGGCAGGCTGGGATGGCGGAGGGATCACTGAGTCAGGGAGGGTTGGAGGGGTCGCTCGGGATGAGAGATGTGTGCTGAAAGTAGATCAAGGACCCAACAGGATGGCCTCTCCGTGTCTGTACTGCAAACCATAATGCCCCAAAACAGAGAGTATGGGGGAAATTGTCTGCCCTGGAGGCAGGGCGAGGGGTGGGATCGGGGGGTATACTGGGGACATTGGTGGTGGAAAATGGGCACTGACTGGGATGTGTTGGATCACTGTATGACTGAAACTCAAGCATGAAAGCTTGTAACTGTATCTCATGGTGATTCAATAAAAGAAATTTAAAAAAATTAAAAAAATCAAAGCAACAGGCTTTTTCGGGGACAGGGGTTCAGGAGGAAAGCAAACATCAAACACTCAAGATTCTCCCTGCCTTCGTTAGTCTCGACAGCCACGGGTCAGGCTGAGGTATTCGGGCCTCTTGCTCCGGAGCGTGAGAAAGTACGGGAGGTGGAAATCACCTTGGTGTTTCATTGGCTGCCTGCAGAACGGCCACCAAAGCATCGTCTTGTATGGGCGGGACCCAAGAGGAAGAACCATGCCAATTCAGATGCCTCCCCTAGCACCCGGAGGACCTGGGATGACATCCGAGTGTACCACCTGTTGGCCATTTTCATTGGTCTCCATCTAGTCAGAGGACAGACCACGGAAATTTGGAAATTTGAACCATCGATGCCAGCCCCTCCACGTGGCCCACTTTGGGGGGAAGTCACCTGAGGCTGAACATGATTCTGTTCTTTGTTAGAGCTGCATACTATTCCGTTATCCAGGTTGCCCGTAGCCAGGATGAGTGACATCATCCCACAGTGCCCTCTCTGCCTGGGGTCTATGCATTTGTGTGTGCTTCTGCACACGGACACATCCATGGTCTACACCTCGGGGAGAACCCCCACTCCCCACCCAGAGGGAGCTGGACACACACACACTGACCTTCATGCTTCCAAGTCTCCTGGTTCTGTCCACTACCAGCAACTTCCGGACGAGATCTCTACTCAGCGGGGAGGAGAGAGAAGGCAGACAGGTGGTTAGGGGCCAGGGGCCATCAGCGGGCAACCGAGTCCCGCATGGAACCCCTGAAGCGAGTGGGGCAAGTACAGATGGCTGGAGAGGTGGGTCTTGCTTTTTAAAAATATTGCAATGAGGGGCTGGAGCAATAGCACGGCAGGGAGGGCCTTTGCCTTGCACGCGGTTGACCCGGGTTCGATTCCCAGCATCCCCTAGGGTCCCCCGAGCACCACCAGGAGTCATTCCTGAGCGCGTGAGCCAGGAGGAAAGCTCTGTGCATTGCCGGGTGTAACCCAAAAAAGCAAAAAAAGAAAAAAAATGGCAATGATTTAGGGTTTTATTGACTGCGTATTTACAGTTCTGTTAATGATAGTTTCTCACAGAAATGTGTCCCAACAACGCAGTCATCACTTAAGGAGTCTTAGAATTTCTGGAGGTGATGTTTTGAAAACTTGAGTTTTAGATCTCGGCTGAGATCTCCAAGCCTACTCGAATTGGAGTCGAGCATCCTCCACCCAGATCCTCCGAATTCCAGTAGGCGGGGGTCACACCCACCAACTGGCCCCCTGGCGCCGTGTAATCC
>JAOXYA010007178.1:0-14250 GCA_028565675.1 Sorex palustris | reverse complement strand
TGTTGGCCTTGCACGTGGCCGACCTGGGTTCGATCCCCGGCATCCCAGAGGGTCCCCCGAGCACCGCCAGGAGTGATTCCTGAGTGCAGAGCCAGGAGGAACCCCTGAGCATTGCTGGGTGGGACCCAAAAAGAAAAAAAAATAAGAAAAGAAAAAAAATGGGAGGCTGGAGCAACAGCACAGCAGGGAGGGCGTTTGCCTTGCACACGGCCCACCTGGGTTCGATTTCCAGCATCCCATAGGATCCCCTGAGCACTGCCAGGAGTGATTCCTGAGTGCAGAGCCAGGAGTGAGCCCTGAGCATCGCTGTGTGGGACCCAAAAAGCCAAATAATAATAATAATAATAATAATAATAATAATAATGAGGAAAGGGGGCTGGAGCAATAGCACAGCAGGAAGGGCATTTGCCTTGCATGCAGCTGACCTGGGTTCAATTCCGAGCCTGGGTCCTCTGAGCACCGCCAGGAGTAACTCCTGAGTGCAGAGCCAGGAGTGAGCCCTGGGCATCACCGGGTAGGACCCAAAAAGCCAAATAATAATAATAATAATAATAATGATGATGAGGGAAAGGGGACCGGAGCAATTTTTAAAATTTTAAAATTGTGACCTCTTGCTTCTCATTGGCTAAGAACCATAGCGCTTTGCTCCCCATTGGTTCAAACTATGGCCTCTTGCTTCCCATTGGCTAAGGACCATGGCCCTTTGCTTCTCATTGGTTAAAATCGTGGCCTCTTGCTCTTCATTGGCTAAGAACCATGGCCTCTTGCTTCTCATTGGCTGAGAGATGGCCCTTTACTTCCCATTGGATAAAAATCATGGCCTCTTGCTTCTCATTGGCTAGAGAACCGTGGCCTCTTGCTTCTCATTGGCTAGAGAACCGTGGCCTCTTGCTTCTCATTGGATAGAGAACCGTGGCCTCTTGCTTCTCATTGGATAGAGAACCGTGGCCTCTTGCTTCTCATTGGCTAAAATATAGTCCTTTACTTCCCATTGGATAAAAAACATGCCCTCTCATTGGCTAAGAACCACAGCCTCTTGTTTTCCATTGACCAAGAACAAGACCCGCTTGCTTCTCATTGGCTACCAGCCTTAGCCCCTTACTTCTCATTGGCTAAGAACCATGACTCCGTAGAGACCCACCCTGCCCTCCTCCAATCAGGTGCATTTGCTCGAAGGGAGCTCTTCTAGTGAAGGTCTTTTGTTAAAATTAAATTTAATTAAACTTAATTAATTTAATGTATTCTTTTTTTAATCTTTTTTTTTTTTTGGTCACACCTCGCGATGCACAGGGGTTCCTCCTGGCTCATGCACTCAGGAATTACCCCTGGCGGTGCTCAGGGGATCATATGGGATGCTGGGAATCAAGCCCAGGTCGGCCACATGTAAGGCAAACGCCCTGACGGACCCCTCCCCCCCATGTTTATTCAAAGTGTCCTCTTGTCATTCCGTCATCTCAAGGGGCAGAGGAAAGTGGTCAAAGCTCTCATTACAGAATCAATTGTGTTTGTCGTGGAAAGACCCTCTCACTAAGCAGAATATTAAATTAGTGGCACTGAAAAATTGATCAGCCCCCCCTCCCCCAGGGTCACCGGCTACCCAAGAGAGATTTTTTCAGCAGCTGGAGAAACGTGCACAAAAGCCATGTTCTCTCCACTCATTTGCCAGGTCGGTACTACAATGGAACCAAAAAAAGCTGTGCTCAGCAGAACCATCAATAAACCAGGTTTATTTTTCACTTTCAGTGTTTTGTGTGGTTTGGCTTTCCATGTATGTCTCATTTTTCTGCTCATTTGCATTCAGAGGACCCGGTACCATTCCTACATTTCTATTTTTATGAATTTATGATTCTATAATTTTAATAACATTTCATTTGCCATTCAGAGATGCTGCAGCCTTTCATTAGAGATACACTATGCTGAACGTCTCATCTTGCTTGTTGGAGTGGCTTGGGATCAGGGTGAGGGGCTGGTGCTCACCTTCCCAGGCTGCCTGCGTGGCCCTGTCCCCCTTGCCTGTCGCCCCGTCCCCTCTGGGGCCGCCCTGCTCTCCGGCCTGCTCTGTTCAGCCACCGGTCAGCCAGCACCACCATTTCTAGGACATGAAAACGCTTCTGAGGCGTCATCACCCGATGGCCAGTCACCAAGGCCGTCTCCGCCTGCAGGCTTGGGGCTGCCCACGTGCTCCGAGCACGGCCCCCCGGCCCCATATCCAGGAAGAGGCTTGGCCACCGAATGACATCTTCAGGGTACAGGCACCCTGGGCACAGCCACCGCCAAGACACCACCGGTGTGCCAGCAGCATGGCCCCAGGGTCACACACTGCAGGGTGGGGGCTGGAAACGGGCAGTCAGGAAGCTGCCCAGCCTGTGCCCCGCCTGGCTCCATTCCCCAGTGCATGCTCTCGGGCATCATTGGGCATGGTCCTGGGGGTCCCTGAGCATCACTGGGTGTGGCCCTGGGGGGTCCGTGAGCACCACTAGGTGTGGCCCTGGGGGTCCCGGAACCGCTGGCCTGATTAGCTGAGAACTCTGGACTCCTCCACCTGGGAGACCACAAAGACAGGCAGGGAAGGAGGAAGCAGTCCTCTGGATGCAACTTCTTCTGTTTCATTCTCTGTTGGGGCCCACACTGAGGCTTGGCTGGAGCTGGGGGAGGCGGAAAGGGAGCTCTTATGCTTCGGTGCTCAGGCCACAGTGCTTGGTGCATGCGGTCCGGGGATGGGACTCCGGGTCTCTCACACACCCATCACCCCAACCAGACGCCCCTGAGTGACCTCTTTGAAGGGTTTTTTTGGCGCCCGCTTGGGGCCCTGCTTTCTTAGGCTAGCCCTGTCCTGGGCCAGTGTCTCCAACCCTGTCTCTCCGACGCTTAGTGGCGCTCACTGCCAGGCTCCACTGAAAGACGCGCTGGGATGTGAACTTCCCACAGATGAGCTCTGGGCACAGGGTGAATGGTTATCCTCAGCCACCCGGGAAGAGCCTGGACCAGGGCCAAACCGGGCAGGAAGAGGATGTGAGACGTGAAGGACCTGGGGGCTGGAGCAGTAGTACAGCGGGGAGGGCGTTTGCCCTGCATGTGGCCAGCCCGGGTTCGATCCCCGGCATCCCATGTGGTCCCCCGGCACAGCCAGGAGTAACCCCCGAGCATCGCTGAGTGTGATCCAAAACGAAGCAAAACAGAACAACACAACAGAAGTGAGGGACCTGGGGGGGCTGTGACCAAGCCCCAGAGTGGAGATGTACCCACACAGGGTGCCTGCCGCAACAGCAAGGGCCGTGCAAAGCCCCGGGGCAGGAGAGGGCTTCAGGGAACAGCAAGGAGGCCTGTGGGGCAGAGTCTAAAGAGCAAGAGCAGGGGTTCAGAGGCCCTTTGACGGGAGGGAGATACCGTCTCACTGAGAGCAAGGGCAGGGAAGGGAAGTGCTATTTCCGGGTTTGATTTGGGGCCCCACCCCTGGGTATTCAAGGCTTACTTTGGCTCTGCACTTAGGGATCACTCCTGGCAGGACCCGGGGACTGCATGGGATGCTGGGAGTTGAACCCGCGTGCAAGGGAAACATCCTACCCGACTTTGTTATCCCCGTGCCTCCTGAAAGCAGGGGAGCAACCTACATTTTTGCTTGGGGACGCTCGCGAAAGTGGACACGGGTTTGAATTCCTGACATCTGGCAAGGTCAGGGGCTGTGAGGGATTGCAGGAGACTATGGTCCTCAGTGAGGGGACAGGAGGTTGATGGGGAGCCCCAGGCACTCGGAAGGGACGCACCTGGGGGAGGGGGGGTAGTGTGAGCAGGAGAGAGGTGACACTGAGGGCTGGCCGTCCAGTGTCCAGAGGCAGGGCATCAAGGACCCTGAGTGGCCGCTGCCGCAGGCAGACTCTGGGCCGTCTCTGTTGGGGTGTGCATGGACTGTGGGGTTTCTGGTGTGGACTGGGGGCGGGGCAGGAGGCTCCGGTCACTGTTCCTTCAAGCATCCCCTGCCAGCCCCTGTCCCCCCACGCCCCCCCCAGACCAGCCTCCGGACACTGTGCCCGCCTCTGCCCTCGCCACCTAAAGGAAGAAATCTCTCTTCCTGATCCTGCCAAGAGGTGCCAGTCCTTCGACCCCCAGTTGAGGCTCAGCCGGGGTCTCTGCCAGCGTGTTGGTTTGGGGCCCAAGTGGTACCAGGATTCTCAACCCACTCGAGGTGACATCAGTGCCAGGGGTGACCTGGCCACCCCGTGGTGCTGGCAGTGTTGGGGGGGCCGTGGGGGCTGGGGGCGGCGGTCAGGCGCACGCCTGCCTGCACGGCTGTGTTCAGCCTGGGGAACCGTTGCGGGCCTCTTGAATGAATGAGTTTTCTTTAAGCGATGCCATGCGCTGGAAACTGTCCAGTAAGATAAGTAGAAACTAAAATTTGGCTTACCAGGGTAGAGGGAGTGGGTGGATGGGGACCCTCGACAGCGGCATGGGGAAGTGGATACTGGTGAACAGAATGGGGTTGGGGCGTTCTTCAGGAGCTTGAAACCCTGACGGTTAAGTGGTCAGTTACCGTGCTTGAAACAAAGAGAATTGAAAAGAAAAATGTTTCGTCAATATTAAAACACCACTCTCTCCCTTTCTCTCTCAAGATAGAGGGGAAATGGGGCTGGAGCAATAGCACAGCGGGCAGGGCGTTTGCCTTGCACGCAGCCAACATGGCCAACGCAGGTTCGATTCCCAGCATCTCATATGGTCCCCCGAGCACGGCCAGGAGCAATTTCTGAGTGCAGAGCCAGGAGTAACCCCTGAGCATCACGGTGTGACCCAAAAAGAAAAAAAAAGAAGGGAAATGATGTGAAGAGACCGTTTATTTGGTCAAAACCTTTTCTATTTGTTTGGGTTAGTATCACGCATGGGGCTGTACCATGTGGTCTGTGGTACATTTGGTTAATATTTTTTTTGGTGCCAGGGATGGAACCGGGGTCTCCTCCATGCAAAGCCTGTGCCCTCCCTTGAAGGGGCATCTCCTTCCTAAGTGGTCATTGTTGCAGTGGCTGAACTTAAAGGTTCTCCTTTGATTGTGTGGGGGAGGGGTTGCATTTGGGGGTCACACCCAGTGGTGCTCTGGGCTAACTCCTGGCTAGGATCACCACTGGTGGGTCTCTGGGGGCCTTGTGGGGTGCTGGAGACTGACTGGGGTCACCATATGCAAGGCAGATGCCTTAACCCCATGCTAGCCCTGGGTCTAGCCTGAGCATAAGCTAAACTTTTTTTTTTTTGGTCATAGATTATTTTCCTAAATGCCAAGTTTGGCAGGTCTGAGAACATTTGTGCTAAATATAAGAGATTTGTTCCTCATCTATTGTGGGAATACAATGAAGTTATTCTCTCTGGATAGCATGTGAAAGAACAGCTTTCCTTTCCTAATTATCTCTGAACACTGGGATTCTATTGAGCACAGAAGTTCAGAGGAGGAGTTTCTCAAAAAATACATTTAAGTACTCTGAGCCAAACACATTATACCCCTATCTAAAGCTATAATGTGTGTGTATGTGTACATATATATTTAATTATACTTCTTTATTTTTGGCTCTTCGGGTCACACCCAGCAGTGCTCAGAGTTACTCTTGTCTCTGCACTCAGGAATTATTCTTGGATGTGTTGAGGGAGCATATGGAATGCCAGGGATTGAATATGGGTCAGCCGCGTGCAAGGCAAACACTCTCCCCGAAGTACTGTCGCTCTGGCCCATGTGCGTGCGTGTGTGTGTGCATGTGTGTGTGTGTGTGTGTGTTTAGTTGTAGTTTAGTATGGTTATGTAGTGTTGACTCTCCCCATTGTACTATCACTCTGGTGTTTGTGTGTGTATGTGTGTGTGTGTCCGTGTGTATGTGTTTAATTGTAGTTGAGGTAGTGTGGTTATGGAATGTTGACTTTCATTGTTTTGATGAACAGAGTAACGGCACTTTCACACCACACCGAAGTGGGTGGACTCCCAACACTTGTCCCCTGGTCCTTCACCGTCACTTTCAGCCCCCTGGCACCCCCACACCCCACACTACTGTGTAGTCTTAGAGTCAGGCCCAGGGTTCGTCCTGCTTGAGATTGCCCCTTGTCTCCTGCTGCCCGTGAGTGAGCCCGCCGATCACTGCTTCTCCCTCAGAGTCTGCCCCTTCCCCATGGGCCCTCCAGTTCCATCCTGGCTCTAGTGGACGGCGTGATTCCATCTTTCTGTACAGTTCGTGGTGCCCCACAGTGTATGTACACACAGCTGCTTTTTCTTGTTTCTGGGTCCCACCTGGTGGTGCTGGGGGGACCGTATTGGGCACGGGGGATGGACGCGGTGCCCTCCTGCTGTGCTCTGGCCCCGGCCCCCAGCCCACACCTTCATCCCCTGGAGAGCCCTCTGCCATCTGGCTCTCCCTAAGGCCTGCTGCAGCACTGTCCTGGCCGTCTGTAGCTCTGTTCCTTCCCCTTGAGGAGTCTCCAGGCTCAGACTCTTTCCTGTCGAGGCCGACCCGAGGACTTCCCCACTGAAGGCGGTATGGGTTCCTTTCTCGAACTTCACCCCGGCCCCCACTGGTGTTCCAGCCTTTCTGCTGCCTGCCCTGCTCACCGGTGGGGTCTCCGGGTCTGCAAGTGGATCGCCTTGCTGTTAAGTGGCGACGCACTCTCGTGTGACGGCTAGCCTCGTCAGAGGAGCCTCTTCGACTCTCCCTCTGTGGGGCGGCATTGTTTTTGTCCCCGTTGAGCTTAGTTGGTTGTCTGCCTATCTACCATATGTCTGCCCATTTGCCTTTTGTTTGTTTTTGTTTGGGGGCCACAGCCAGTGGTGCTCAGGAATACTCCGGGCTCTGCACTCAGGGCTCACTTCCGGCAGGCCCCGGGGGACCAGATGTGGTGCCCTGGTCAGCGGCACACAGGGCAGTGCCTTAGCCACCGGCCCTGAATGTTACCCTTGACTGAGGAGGGTGGGCAGGTGTGTTCTCCCACTCAGAAGGGCATTTTTGAGTTTCAGTCCTTTTTCCTGTTTGCAGGACAACCCCCTTTATAGCTGAATGTGGCTCCACTCGTCAGTTTGTCGCTTTTGTGGGGGTGGAGGTGGGTGAGGCCAGACCCAATGAAGCTCTGGGCTCACTCCTGGCTCCGTACTCAGGGATTGCTCCTGGCGGACCGGGGACCGTATGGACCCGGGGCCGGCCATGCGCAAGGCCTGTGCCCCTCCAGCTGCCCGATCGCTCCGGCCCGGATGTGCGATTTTGTTGCCTTTGCCACCTGCGTGGGTTCATTGAGGACACCTCTGAGGCGCCTGAGCCCAGAAGTTTCACTCGTGTCTGAGAAGACAGTCCTGGTTTCCTTCCCCGGCTCTTGGTGCCTGCGCAGCAGCCGTGGCCAGGCCAGTCCGTGTAGAGAGATTGGAAACACCGTGGAGAACCTGAGTCCTGGAGATGCCCCGATCTGGTGGGCCATGGCCCTGGGTCTGAGGAGGGTGCTGGGGGGGTCGCTGAGTCCTGGGGGTCACCAGGTGGGCTGGGGGGCTACATTGTGGTGCCGGGGACCGCACTCGGGACCTGGCTGCGCAGCCCTGCCCCTTGTCTGAAGACTCGGCTCAGGGTTAGGGCGCAGGCGTGGGCTGTGTGCAGTGCTGGGCCCCGTACTTGGACATAACATTGGGCACGTGTGTGAGCGTCTGAAGGTCGCCACTCTTGAGCGGGCTCCCAAGCAGTGCTCCCGGGGCTGGGGCCACCCCTGGGGGAGAGGGCACAGGAGTCCTGGGGGCCACAAGTGCCGTAGCTGGTGTTTCTGGGAGGACAGTGTGGTGCTAGGGACAGAACTCGGGGCCTCGCGCGTACAAGGAAGATGCTCCGGCACTGGGCACTATCTTCATTGCCTCTCAGTGTGTTTTGTAAAAAAAAGTTGAGCTTGGTTCCCAGCCCTGATTTTCCAGAGAAGTGCCAAGTCGTGTGCTTGACCCACATCAGCCACCAGGGGGCACCACGACCCCGCGAGAGTGAAGCTGAGGGGGTCAGGAAAAGCCCCCTGTGGACCGTGCCCATGGTGGCCGTCCACCGCCCGCGGGTGGACTTTGCAGCGCTTTAAGAAAACATAGCCTGTGGTTTTGTTTTGTTTTTTTTTTATAGATAGGTACAGATTAGAAGCTGGAGACTTTCTTATGGGAGATTTGTTGGGGGTGGGGTTGGGGCACAAAGAAATTCATCTTGGCTTCCCGGAGCAAATGCTGGGTGAGCCCAGGGGAGCGGCAGAGACACAAGCCGGGGGCCTCCTGATACCGCCAGCCCACCACAGTCGCCGCCTTCTGGGCACGGGCACCGGACTGCCCGCTCGGTTTGCCGCGAAGTCTCATGCCCCAGCCTGTCGCCTGCCCCCCTGGGCTATTGATTTCTCACCTTCTGTATTGAGGTGCCTGGATGTAGTTTCTGTTCGTCATACTTTTTTCACACGCACATCGTTCCCACCCACCTGTCCCAGGACCGATCCTGCCCCCTCACCCCGTGTGAGTGTCATCCTCTGGACAGAGTCTTTAGTCCCATGATGCTGTCTGTTGTTTCTTTCCTTTCCCGATGTTTCTTTGTTTACCCCACATATGAGGGATACGTGGAATATCCCTTTAAAATAACCTAAAAGCAATTTATTGCTGCGGTGGTAAAGCCCATACAGGCATACATGAACAGTGCTAATCTCCCAGAGTTTCACAAAGTTGCAAATCAGTGAGAGGCCGCTAATTTCTTTTTCAAAATCGTCTCTCTTCTTACAGCCACATGTGTAAAACGTTAATATGTAACATGTAGAGATGCTATTTTTTTAAAGTCCTCTTTCACCTTCCACCTGTGTTTAGAGTTCTGTGCAGCGTCAGGGGTTGAACTTGGGACTCACAGGGGCGGTGTGCGCCCCACTCCCTCCCCCTTGCCCCCTTCCCTGGCCCAGACATTTGCATCCTCACTGGCTTAAAGCAATGGACTTGGGGCTGTGCGATAAGACTATGGGACGGTTCAATTTCACCCCCCCCCCGATTTATTTATATTCCCAGCCCCCTTCCAGCGTTGATTCTGTCCGTGGCAGGGTCCTGCCCACTGGGTGACTGTGCTTGCCAGTTAGTGGGGAGCGAGTCTCCCATGCTGGTGGTGCTGCCCGCTCGCTGGGGACCCTGGGTGGTGAGCCACGCAAGCAGGTGATGGATGTGGTACATCAGATGGATCAGAGCCTGTGGTCTCAGGCCTGCAGAGCTCGAGCCCTACCTTGGAGGCCCCTGGCCGGGGCCATGCTCTTTTGTAGTGGGCTAAAGAATTCAGAAAGATGAGACCCGAGAGATCGCAAGTGGGGAGGGCGCTTGCCTTGCACAGGGCCGACCCAGGTTCGATCCTCGGCATCCCATAGGGTCCCTGGAGCACCGCCAGGAGTGATTCCTGAGCATCGCCGGGTGTGACCCAAAAAGTCAGTAAAAGAGAAAAAAAATCGAAAGGAAGTTGAGCACGCACACATGGCCTCTCTGGCAGGCCAGCTGCTGGTTCGGGCTAATTTTCTTTAACTGATACAACAGGGACTGGGGAGTAGGCCACCTTGTGGTTCCCTGAGTCGCATCGGAGGCAGCCTTGGGGGTCCCCAGCACCAGGGAAGCCCTGAGACTCCCAGCCATGCAGGGCCCGAGTGGCCCCGCGTCCTCTGACCCTTGCACTCAGTGGCTGGCCAGCTGCCTACTGGCCGTTGGGGCTCTTGGGCCTCCTGGGTCCCCCCACCACACACATTTTTCCTTTTTGGCCACGCCCATCGGGATCATGTGGGGAGCAGGGATGGAACCCAGGCTGACGGTCATGCAACCCCACTATGGTCTTTGTTTTTTATGTTTTGAGTCACACCAGCTGTGCTCAGGGCTTCATCCTGCTGGGGCGGAGGACCTCGAACCTGGGCCTCGAACCTGGGCCAGCCACACGCAGGGCAGACGCCTTCCCCACTGTCCTAGCTCTCTGGCCTAGCATTGCTCTTTTTCAAATGATTTTTCTTCTTATTTATTTGACAATGAGCTATAGTCATTAAGAAACAGTGGTCCTTTACGGTTCAGTGGCCAGGCCAGAGTGAAAGCACCGTGGGAGGACTCTCGCCTCTGACGTGGCCAACCTGGGTTTGATCTCCCACTTGGCCGCCAAATCACCGTCATTTCCGCAGCCCACTGGCGCAGGAATGCAGTGCTGTCTCTCCCCACCTCCCTGGCCCCGGCCCACACCTTTCTGAATGAGAAATGGAGCAAGGCATCGGGCTTGGCTCATTAGGCTGGACACGGAGGAGCTCTCTAAAGGAATGGAGGAAGCAGTACCAAGAGAAGCATGCTAGCACTCGTGGCTGAGCCAGGCTCCAGCCCCGGGCCCAGATGCTCTCGAGCCCTCAGGAGTGATCCCCAGAGCACCGAGCCAGGAGTAAGCTCTGAGCACCGCCGGGCATGGCCTCCAGAACAAAGTTGATTGATGAGATTTAATGCACCATTTCTCCATTAGTGCTTTGCCCTCCGTGACACTGCCTCGGGCAGCCCTGCGGGAGTAGGACCCTGGGTTCGTCCCTGGCACCACAAATGAGCCCCGACTTGGCCAGAGGTGGGACTAATGCCCTGGGGTCGTCCCTGGCACCACACGGAGCCCTGCATTCCACCAGGAGTGATCCCTGAGCACAGAGCCAGGAGTCAGCAGCCCTGCACACCCCTGAAGAAAAATGAACCAAACCTTGAAGGGAGCAGTGTGGAAGAGGAAGACTCTGAGCTCGGACCTTGCACATCTGTTGATTCCGCATCTGTTGCCCCCTTAGCGGCCGGCCTCTTGCACTGAGCCCAGAGTTGGAGCGTCCGGCTGGCTCTCATGGAGTCCTGTGGCTGCCCGGGGCAGGGAGATTGCACAGCAAGGCAGCCTGAGCCCCACGGGCTGTCCTGGGGCCGCGGGGACCCACTGGACACTCCCCAGGCCTGACCAGGCGGGGCATTCCTCTAGGGGTCCAATTCCCTCTGCGCCCCTGCCCGTCTCAGCTCCCCACTGGGGGTCACCCCTTAATCAGGGGGCTGCCTTGCTTAGGGGAGGTCTCAGCGGGGTGGGGCTCCCATGGGGGGCGATGGTGTCTCCTTCCAGCAGGGCCGCAGGTGTGGTGGGGCCGGGGTGGGGGCAGCACTGCCCGCCTGCCCCACCCTCTCCACGAACCCATAGCCGGGCCCTTTCACCTCCCACTTGTCAACAGATTGTGGCGCCCTGATTCCACCCCCGCTGAAGACCTGACATTTGTGGGGGGAGGGTGGGGCCAGGCCCAGAGGTGCTCAGAGAGTCCTGGGGTGGCCCAGAGGAGCCCCTGGAAACAGAGAACCATCTCAGCCCTGGCCCCATGCCTTTGTGGCCCCCGACACCCTTTGTTCACACCAGGAAGGCTGACGCCCTTGGTCCCCGGGGCCTCTGGGCGACTACCAGCCCTTGCTCCGAGCTCGCGTCTGTCCGTCCATCAACCCCAAGACGAGATGTGCATTGCACAGGAAATGCCAGTCTGAGGGTCTCCAAAGCTTCAGCGTCCCCCGCCTGTTGGTGCTAAGCTAGGACCTGCAGGCAGCAAGCAGAGCCGAGGCCCCACTTCTCACGAAGCGGGCAGGCTAAAAACTCGTGAGCCGATGACCTGGAGAAGTGCAGCGTGCTCTCACGCCCGCCTAGTCACACGCCGTCTTGGCGGCACCGGGCAGCCGTTTCCCCCTCTCTTACACACCCTTCGTCTGGATTGGCCTTCAGGTGTCAGTTTGAGCCTTCTCTTTGCCCTGCATGTAACCAGCCACAAGAAGGTGGGGGAGATGATCTGTAGAGCCATGTGTGCAGCTCCATATCTTCCTCCGACGTTTTTACTCGTGAGGACATCGCTTTGACAAGACAATGCACACCCTGGTGTTCTTTTGACGAATGCTCATCCTGTAGCTGTTTGCACTCTCGCTAGTGAGTCTTTCTCTGTGAAGAAGCTGTTAGGATGGAACTGATGAAAACTAGAATAAAAGGAGTCCTGTGGCAGCTGGCCTTCGCCTCGAGCCAGAACAGGCCTTGGCCCTCCATACGCCTCCATTCCTCTCGCGTGTCCTCTCCGTACGGCCTGCCGATCGACCTACCAGCTCGCACATCCCCCACCCACTCCCACCCAGACGTTCCCACAGACAGACAGGGCTGTTCTCTCAGGTCACGGGGACCCACCTTGGTCAAAAAGACACCACCCTCGGCCTCCCACAGGGTCCCCGAGCACGCCCAGCAGTTCCTGAGCAAGGACCAGGAGTGAGCCCTGAGCCTTGCCGGGTGCGACCCCCAAACAGAAAACCCACAAAAAAGACGTCACAGCTTGGCAGCGGCTGCCACCCGTCCGGGCCAGGACACGCCGTGGCCGCTCTGGGGCGCTGGGTCTCCAGGGACCCTCTCCCCGGCTCTTGCCGTGTGGCCACAGGTGACAGCCCTCACAGTGCTTCCCTGGGGGAGCGTGGGGAGGATCCCCAGAAGGGTGTTCACCCACTTTTCCTCACCCCGTGGCTCCTAACAGACTCCGTGGGCGGAGGAGCAGCCGCGGGGGCACCTCCCGCAGGTTCCTGACTCCACGTCTTGGCCGGACGTGGACGGACTGTCAACGTCTGAAGTCACAAGTGTGGAATTGTGGCCCAGTCCTTGGAGTTTTTGGTGGGTTTTGTTTTGGGCCACACCCGACCATGCTCAGGCTCGCTCCTGGTTCTGCATTTAGGAATCACTGCTGAGTGCTCAGGAGATTATAGGGGAAGCGGGAGTCCAACCCCGGTTGGCTGCATGCAAGGCCAGCACCCTACCTGCTGGACTATCGCTCCGGCCTTGGTTAAAAAAAACAGTAGATTTTCTTACGAAGAAAGTGGTGGACATGGCCGGCTGGGGGACAGGGGCCTTGAGGTTTATGGGGCTGGGATGGGGGGTTTGACTAGGGTTCTGCCTCCCCCACTACCCCCCAACCCCACCATGGAAAGCAAAATCTATGGGTCAGTAAGAACCAAGGGTGCTTGAGATTGGGTCACAACGTCTAGTCCCAAAGAGAGGGGCAGTGGAGGGGGGTATGGTGTCCTGGCTGGGGGCGGGGGTCAACATGAGAGGGACTGACCCTTACCTCCAGCACCTGCAGCCAACCCATCCCCGGGATTCCGGGCTGGGTCCAAGCAGATTAGGTGTCTGCACACATGGCGGGGGGGGGCGGGGCGGTGGTGAACGCTGACCCGCAGAGCATTCCGGCACATGGGCACGGGCGGCAGTGGGTGCTCACTCTGTGCTCAGGGTGGTGCCAGCCCCTGACAGGTGGCTTCAGGCCTCCTGACCCCCCGTTTTGTGATCACCCATGTCCTCTTCACCTGCTAACTCCTGACCCACCTGCCCCCATCCTCTGACTCTTCTGAAAGGAGAGAGAGAGAGAGAGAGAGAGAGAGAGAGAGAGAGAGAGCACAGACGCTGAGACTGACGTGGGCCTCCTGGACCCCTCCCCACCGCGTGTGAGCTGGGGCAGGGCTTGTCGTCTCTCCGCAAGGACAACTTGCAAACACTTGCAGCCACCTCCGCACACTTGAAGGGACCCAGGAAACCAGCGGCCGCAGGAAAGCCCCGGCCCTGTCTGCACCACAAACTCCTCTCGGTTGTTTCCCTTGTCTGTTCTTACACACATCAGCCCTTGGGTATGTGGAGAACTTTGTTTTGAAAACTGCTTTTTATAGTTTGCTCTTCTCTCTCTTTTTTTTTAAATGAGCCAATCCAGTGAATAGTGGGGGGGGGGGGAATTAATCCACCCTAGAACAGTATTCTAGGGTGTTTTGTTGGGCGTTATCCATTGCGTTCATTTATTTAAAACTCTTGTAGGTGCTGGAGAAATAACAGTCCAGGGACTAAGGTGCATTTGAGCCCCACCTGGTATCCCAAGCATAGTCGGAAGTGCCCTGACACCACCAGGTAGGGCCTTAGGACAGAAGAGAATCTTTGTCGTTGGTCATAATATGAAGCTGGTTTTGCAACGATCCCCCTTTCGAGGGCGCTCCTTCTTATTTGTGGGGCAGTGGGGGGGGCTCCACATCTGGTGGTGCTCTGGGGTTGCTCTTGGCCCTGTGCTCAGGGGTCATTTCTTTTTTTTTTTTTTTTCCCGGTTACAGTAGTTTATTTTTTTTTATTTTTTTATTTATTTATTTTTTTATCATATATTTTTTTTATTAGTGAAACACCATGAGTAACAGGATGTCAAGTGATCAAATGATCAAGTGATTTATTTATTTATTTACTTGGTCAC
>JAOXYA010007144.1:0-14253 GCA_028565675.1 Sorex palustris | reverse complement strand
TCCGAGAGGGGCGGAGGAATCGAACTCGGGTCGGCCATGTTGGCCGCTTGTAAGGCGAAAGCCCTACCACTGTGCTACTGCTCCAGCCCACCCAAAAATCCAAAAAAACCCCCAAAAAGACCCAAAAAACCAACACATCAGTGAGTAGAAATGAAGCCCCCCACACTGTCTCCGGCCCCCCCACTCCTGGGCACCAGGGATGTCACACCCGCAGCTGTCTGCGGAGAGGCCAGACTCCGACGAACGCTGCCACCCACTCTTCCCCTGCGAGGAGCAGACCAAAACAAGTTCTAAGGCGGCGGATTCGCCATATTCAGGATGTTCTGTGGGAGCAACGACAAACATCTGGCACGATGCTCAGGAATCCGGACTATTTCTTCTGGCCCGCGGCAGCCGCGGCTCCCGGGAGCAGTGGCCTAGTCTCCTGGCTCCACGCCCCTCGCAGATCAGGGCTGAGGCTCTTGGAGTTCTTTCAGGAAAGAGAAGTCGGGCCGGGGCCCCGGGAGAGCGGGGAGGGGGCATCTGCCCGCATGCAGCCAGCCCAGGTCCGAGCTCCGGCACCCCAAAGGGTACCCCGAGCCCCGCCAGGAGGAAACCCTGACCGCACCCGGAACCACCAAGGCCCCACCCCCCAGCGGGGGACGATGCACTCGGGAAGGTGTCCTGGGAGTCCGGGCAGAGGTGGGACCCGGGAGGGCACTGGGCGGCTTCCCTGAGTCAGTGTTGAAGAAGGGCAGAAGCATCCTAACTTCTTCCTCAGCGAAAGGCCCCCTGGGAGCGGCCAGGGGCTCTGCACGGTCCCACACCACGCTGGCATCCGGACCAGGCAGGAGAGACTTTTCCAAGGATGGCGGCCCCGGAGGACGGGGAGGCTCCCCGAAGAGCCAGATGCACAGCACCCCCCCCCCCCCCGCCGCCTCCAGCATGAGCTGGTGCAGTGGGGAGGGGAGAGAGGGAGGGGGAGGGGAGAGGGAAGCACACGCAACCCTGTCAAGCACTCGGGACGCTGGAACCCTGGCCCAGTGCCCCAGCGCTGTGCTCTCACCCAGCAAGTTCCACGGGCCCACACGCTCTGCATGCAGGAGCCCGGCTGGACCCCCGGCTCCACACGGCCCCTTGGGCACAGCTGGGTGTGGCCCCAAAGCCAAAACTAAACCAGCCAACCAAACAGGGGAAGAAAGCGGATAATCAGCCCGCCTAACTTCTGGCTTTGTTTAGCTTGAGCCACCCCTGGTGGGTGCCGGGGATCAAACCCGGGCGCCGTGGCTCAGCCCCCATGGAGCTAATTTCCTGAACGAGACACCAGGCCCCTGCCCTGAGACCGCCTGGTGAGTCCCTCTGCTCTGCACCCCACACCAGCCCCAGCAGAAAGGGGGGCGGGGGGAGGCCAGAGTTTGAGGACCTGAGCAAGCCAGCAGGGACAGTGGCGTCCAGGGGCAGGGAGGCTGCGAGCGGCCAGGCCGTCAAGGACCTTGGCGTCAGCCGCCCCCACACCTGCTTCCGGTGGGAGAACCCCACAGTGCTGCCTGGGAGACGCAGACCTTCAGCCGGAGGACGCGGGACAGGAAAGGCCCAGGGAGAAGGAAGTGCCCTCAGACACTGGAGTCAGGTGTTATTTCCTGTGTCCTGCAGGGCTGACAGGCCCACCCAGTGCTGGTGGCCCTGCCTGCAGGCCGGGGAGTGTCCCGGCAGTGGGGGCCCGGTTCAGGGCTCAGGCTGCGCCACTGGGACCACCCGGCACCTCCACGCATGCGGGACCGTCCCCGCCCCGTCCAGCCAGGCGGCACCTCTCTCCTCCGTGCTCTCTGGCACTCGGGCCTCACCTCTCCGTGGAGAATCGTCCCTTCTGACAGGAACCCCGAACACAAACAAACCCACCGCGCAAGTTCAAGGTGACCCTTGTCTTTACTGCTGTGACATTAAAGAGCAAGAGGAGCTTCTGAAGATGCTTTAGGATGTATCTGTCACTGAAGAGGAAAATGACTTATTTCAAAAATTCGTTCTGGCGGGGTACTGGCTTGGGAGACATCCACAACTGCCCCCGTTAAATCATCAGATGCCACATTAGTGGGCTATTTTATTTATTTATATTTATTTTTTGCTTTTTGGGTCACACCCAGCGATGCACAGAGGCTACTCCTGGCTCTGCACTCAGAAATCACCCCTGGCGGTGCTCAGGGGACCCTATGGGGTTCTGGGAATTGAACCCGGGTTGGCCGTGTGCAAGGCAAACGCCCTACCCGCTGTGCTATTGCTCCAACCCCAAGTGGGGTATTTTAAATGCAACATTTATAGGCAGGGACTTAAGCACCAATCGATAAAAAGGGCAAAACTGAATTTCAAGCTGGAGTGGTAGGACAGTGAGTGCCGAGTGCAGAGCTAGGAGTGACCCCTGAGCAATGCCTGGTGTAACCCAAAAAGAAAAAAAAAAAAAAAGTACATTTAACCTCTTCTTATTGATCTGAGTTAAATGTTAAATGCAAGCTGTTCTTTCAAAATTCTGTTTATCTTGTAAAAAGGCTGTAAACTTTCCTTATTCCCACTTTCTAATGTGCTACATCGTAATGAATGGTGGCTCTACTTCTAAAATCGATTCAAATGCTATTTAGAAAACAAGAGAAATATAGTTCCTAGTGTGCCACGTTTTAAAATTGTTATTTAAATATATCAATATATGTGTCATATTCAACTGTTTTTTTTTTTTGTCTGTACCAGGGAGTTTTCAAGCTCAGCATCGTAATCTTGCTGAACTCAAAAACCAAGTCGCTCCCCATTTCCTTCCCTGGTCTTTGTCTGCTGCTATTCCCGCCCCGCACACTGAGGTGTCTCCAAGCACCCTCAGGTGTCCCTGAGCACACTCTGAGGTCTCTCTGAATGCTCTGACTATGAGCCCAGGACCCAGAAGGCACAGGTGATGCTGCCGGATGTTGCCTGGGGGCCTCAGTCCTGAGGGCAGACACTCACCGACAGGCAGCCCCAGCCCGGGAACCTGACTCTGTGCTGACCTGTGCCGGCTGTTGCGTGGGGAGCACTCGCTGTTCACCCAGGAACCAAGCAGGAGCCCGTGGTCCCCGCCATACCATGCCCGCCGGCCAGGCTCTTGACACCACCTGGGGGCAGCCAGCTGGTCCCTCTCAGACAGGGGACGGCAAAGCGCCCGACGGCCGGCGCCAGACGTGGGCTGGCCTCCTCCTTCAGGCTCCGCCTCTCTCTGACCAGCAAGTCCAAGCTGCACTCACGCCCTGCTGAGCAGACCAGGCACAGCATGGAACGTGGAGCCAGCCTTGGCCTTAGAAGGAGCAGGAAACAGCCTCCAAAGCCCACTCTCTCACCTCGATGTCGAATGTCTCCACAGTGTCGTCCAGCAGCTTCACGCACACAGGAAGGAGCTTCTCCCGCGAGCTGGTGGCCGTGGACATGCGGGGTGCGCTGAGACTCTGGCCCGGCTCTAGGGTGCTCACGCCCCCGGGCAGCGTCTGGGCCCCCAGACGCGTTCCTGGCATCTGCAGGGCTCGGTAGGTGCCTTCGATCTCCCCCATCCTCAGGCGTGAGCAAGGACAGCCCTGAAGGAGAGGAACAGACATGAGAGGACGGTTCTCCAGCGGAAGCACCAACAACAGGAGCACGCGGCAATTCTCTGCCTGATTTCTGCTTGCTGGCTGGCTGGCCGTGGCGTTTGCCTTGTGCATGGCTGGCCCGGCCGAGCTGGGTTCGATTCCTCCGCCCCTCTCGGAGAGCCCGGCAAGCTAACGAGAGTATCTCGCCCGCACGGCAGAGCCTGGCAACTCCCCATAACATATTTGATATGCCAAGCACAGTAACAACAGGTCTCACAATGGAGACATTACTGGTGCCTGCTCGAGCAAATTGATGAAGAACAGGAGAACAGTGCGACAGTGGCTGGCTGGCCGGGCCTCCTGCAGAGGCTTGGGGGACCTGATGCAGAGCCGAAGTCTGGGTGAGAGTCGGCTGTATAAGGCAGCACCTCAACCCCAGCACCATCTCTCTGGCCGTCTCTGCATCAGTCTTGCAACTTCTTTTACGTCCCATCAGAGTTTAAAAGAGATCATTTTCTACTTGTAAGTGGATCAGTGGAAGATAATAGCTGGCATCACCCCGAGTGACTGTGATCTGTGGGTGCTTCTGCAAGTCAGGTGCCATACACCTCACTTCATCCCCAAAGTGCCACCAATGATCCCTCACCCCTGCTTGGCCAGGAGGCAGCTGGACTCCAGCAGTGTCCAGTGTCTGTGTCCAAGCCCCAAGGCCTCACGGCGCCCTGCCTCCAACCACAGGGGAGAAGCAGAGTAATCTCCAACACACTCCAGACTCACACACCACACACCACAGTGCCAACACAGAGCCACACAGGGCCCACACCACACAGTGTCCAGCAGACGAAACAATGTCCACGCTGCACAGCAGACATGGCCCCCCCACACACACCAGTGTCCACACTCAGTATCTATATCAAAGTCCACACACATCACACAGTGCCCACACACTGCAGTGTCCACACACTACAGTGTTCACATATACCCCACAGTTCCCACACCAGTGTCCACACACATACCACCAGTGTTCACCACACAATGCCCACACCCTGACAGTGCCCACACCCCTACAGTACCCACACCACACAATGCCCACACCAGTGTCTGTCCATACCTCGACAGTGCCTTCCACACAGAGCACCCACATATACATGTGCCCGTGCCCCTGGGGCCACAATGGTGGGATCAGAAGCACCCAGCTGGGGTCTGCCCTCAACACCCTGCACACCTCCTGATGAGCGAGACAAACAGAGAAGCCTCCTTCCTCTCTACTGAAGATCGGCAGAAAGCACCTCATGAGAGATGACATCCTGTCACCCTCTGTGGCTGCAGAGACCCAGGCACCTCCCAATGCAGAGACAGGTCCCGTGGGAGATGGCGGGCAGAGGGGCGTGTACCCCCACCTCAGGGTGGGGAAGACTTACAAGGGCTGGGGGCAGGGAGGAGAGATAGCACAGGGGGGAGGGCGCTTGCCTTGCATGTAGCCTATCCGGGTTTGATCCCCGGCAGACATTTGGTCCCTGACCCCTACCAGGAGGGGTTCCTGAGCACAGAGCCAGGCAGTCATCCCTGAGCACTGCCAGGTGTGGCCCAAAAAACAAAAAAAAAGAAAAAGAGGGGCTGGGGAAGGGGACAGGGAACCCTGGGCTGTGGCCCTGAGAACCCCAGATCTCAGAGTCCATCAACAGCACAGCCCGTTCTTCAAGAGAAGGTGACAGCCGTACCATGGTTCTTCAGCATTGCAATACACACCAGCTGGAGCTCATGACACGACCAGTATCCTGAGCTGATGTCACAACACTGTTCTGAGTTTTCAAAGAGTGTCCTGAGTTCTCACAGTGCCCTAAGTTCTCTCACAGTGCCCTGAGTTCTCTCACAGTGCCCTGAGTTCTCACAGTGCCCTGAGTTCTCACACAGTATTCTGCAAGGGAGAAGTTCTCTCACAGTGTCCTGAGTTCTCTCACAGTGCCCGGAGTTCTCTCACGGTGTCCTGAGTTCTCAGTGCCCTGAGTTCTCACACAGTGAGTTCTCACTGTCCTGAGTTCTCTCACAGTGCCCGGAGTTCTCACACAGTGTCCTGACTTCTCACACAGTGTCCTGAGTTCTCACAAAGTGTCCTGAGTTCTCTCACAGTGTCCTGAGTTCTCACACAGTATCCTGAATTCTCTCACACAGTGTCCTGAGTTTTCACACAGTGCCCTGAGTTCTCTCACAGTGTCCTAAATTTTCACACAGTGTCCTGAGTTCTCACACAGTGCCCAGAGTTCTCACAGTGCCTGAAGTTCTCTCACAGTGTCCTGAGTTCTCTTACAGTTTCAGAGAATGTCAGTGTCCTAAGCTCATTTTACTCAGTGACTTGCTTGCCTTGTGCTCACAGGTACTTTTCAGAGGTAAGACTATGCCAACTTGATCAGAAGGACCAAGGCCACCACACCTGGTCACACAGGAGAGCCACGGTGTGGGCAGGCCGAGTCCATTCTCCACCTTTATGTCTGAGGACATGTCTGGCATCTGGGTGCATTTCCCACCTGTCTACAGTACAACCCGCGTCGACCTGCCTCCTTTACGAACTGAAGCCAGTGCCCGAGAAACCTGTCGTCCCATCTCCAAGAGAGAGAAACATGCCTCCAACATGAGAAACATGTCTGCCATGGCAGGGCTGGGGGGGGGGCGGGGCTCGTGAGCACAGATGGTCCAATTCCCGCCCCCCAGGTGTGACCCCCACACAGGGAGCGTGGTGTGGCTGAGGTGGCACTGTGTCCAGGAGCGGTGTGGGCACCATGGGGCCTGGCGGGGCCGTGAGCAGCGCTGCTATCTCCCGCTCACTTGCTGGAATGCTCCCAGGAGCTCTGGGTTCTCGGGACTGCTGGAGGACAGGAACCTGCCCGAGGTGCCATCAGTCTCTGAGCTGCACTTGGTGGTGCTGGTGACAGAGCCTGGGGTCGAACCCGGGCCCGGGGCACGCGGAGCCTGTACAGAGCCCGTCGGCTGCCTCTGCTCCTGAGCCTGCTGTTCAACAGCCACCAGAGTGGGGGCGCGAGAAGGGCTCGGGCACCGGCTGAGCCCCGCAATCCTGGCGCTGCGCGGCCTCTGAATCACTGGGAACGACCCAGAACTCCGCAGAGACAACCAGGAGACGGCTCTGTGCCTCTCAGAGAGCGAGGAAGCAGGGCACCAAGGCAGAGCACTGCGGCGCTGGCCAGGAGCTGAGGAACGCGGCTCTGGGGCTGGAAATCCCACCACGTCCTCCGATCAAGCTCCTTGCACACGTCTCACGCCCGGCAAGGTGCTCTGGAACAGCCTGCCCTGAAATCCACACGAAACGGGTCAGAGAACAGCTGGACAACGTCAGGTGATTTTAGCACTCGACTTCAGGCCAGGGAGAAAAGGGCTGAGCGCAGCAGGCCGACAGAGGCCCGGGTCGAGCCCCAGTACCACACAGTCCCCGGACGCGGCCATGCGTTCCCCCCAGGCACAGAGCGGGTAGCAGCCCCCAGCACTTCTTGCTCTGGCCCCTGAATCAAACACTCCATTTTGTCACCGGCAAGATCAAAGTCGAGGATGAAAGAAATTATAAACGGATCTAGACCGTGGCACATTCTAGGGGAAAACCCACCGCATTTCCTTGGTAAGGGACTCAGAAACACAGAAGGGACAGAAACTGCTCGGGAAGTGATATGCTGAGCACTGAGTGACCCGCATTCAGGGTTCGAAGAAATCGGACATCTTCACAGATGTGGTTAGCGAGCATGGCAGGACTAAGCCCCTGGTCCTCACACTGCTGCGTGTCCCATTAAAATGTCCCCGATCCCCTGGTTCGATTCCCGGCATCCCATATGGTCCCCTGAGCACCGCCAGGAGTAATTCCTAAGTGCAAAGCCAGGAGTAACCCCTGTGCATCGCCGGCTGTGACCCAAAAAGCAAAAATAAATAAATAAATAAAATGTCCCCAACACCCAGAGACACAAACAAAAGTATCCCTGGGTGGCACCAACGACAACTGCAGTGTTAGGCGTCAGGATGAAGCCCCCAGCACAGCACAGGTCCTGCAAGTGTGAGGCCCTGGGCTGGACTCCTGGAACCAATCGTTTTTAAAAATCTGTCTTGGAGCTAGCCCAGTGCTGCTCAGGGCCTACTCCTGGCTCTGTGCTCAGAGATCCCTCCTGGTGGGGCTCAAGGAACAATCTGGGGTGCCGGAGATAGAACCAGGTCGGACACACGCGAGGCAAACACCTCATGACTCTTCCTGTCTGGTCCCCGCACCAATAATTCTTTTAAAGCCCAGTGAGGGGCTGGGTGGATGGAAGAGTGATGAAACCCGGGTTCGACTTCTCCAGCACTGCTGGGCTGGTGGTCCCTGGTGCCGCAGCTGGGGGCACATCACCGAACTGCTGGTGGTCCCCGGGCCCACCCCATCCCTCCTCAGCAGGTGGCCGCCCTGGGGCACATCCCGCAAGACCGCTGTCGGGTGTGCTGGTGGTTCGAGCTGGGACTGAGATTTTATTTTCTCTCCGATACATGTTAGATTTCCCAGAGAAGTCAGAGACATCGGGCAGCGGTTCCACAGTCCAGAGTACCCAGAAACTCGGAGAGGCCCAGCTGTGGCCTGAACTGCCCCCAAAAGAGCCGGAAGCCCACCAGGAGTGACTCTCCACGGCCACCAACGCACAGGGAGGCCACGGGGCCACACGCTCTGTCACACAGGGGGAAAGGAGCACACACTTTATCCTGTCAGCAGGGGGGAGGGTTGCACAGGGGTGAGGGTCACATACACGGGGCGAGAGTCGAGCAGGGGTGAAGGTCACATGCAGGGGTGAGGGTCACACAGGGGTGAGGGTCACACACATAGGGGTGAGGGTCACAAATGCAGGGGTGAGGGTCACACAGAGGGGAGAGTCACAAATGCAGGATGACAGTCATGCAGGTGTGAGGGTCACACACGCAGGGGTGAGGGTTATGCCGGGGTGAGGGTGATGCAGGGGTGAGGTCACACAGCAGATCCTGTCAGTCATGTCACACAGGGGTGAGGCCACATCAGTCACTCAGAGATGAATGTGACATCCAGGCTGTGTCCCCGCCCGGCAGACCCTGCCGCACCTGCTCCCGAGGCCCTGGCACTGCCCAGCCTCCCCCGTGCTCAGGCATCAGGGCCAGCAGTGCCCAGGAAACACCCCCCCACCCCCCGCCCAGGTGCCTGGATCCCGTACTACCTCTCAGCCCAAGACTCGGTTCCAGAAACTGTCACGGAAGCCCGCCTCAGTTGCGGGCTTCAGAACACACGGCCGCCAGAGTGGGCTTGAGGCCCAGAGCGCCCCCAGGGAATGAGGGGCTTCAACAAGTTTGAGATCCTGTGGCAAAGCACAGCGCAGACTCCAGCGGTCAGCGAGAGTGACGGAACCCACAGCAGGCCCCACTCGCATCTTCCCCCCGAGTAGAACTTCCCTTTCTGGCCACCCCCCCACCCCTTGTTTGTTTTTCTTGTTATTTTGGGGGGGGTAGGGAGGAAGAGAGGGGAAGGGAGGGGGAAGGGAGGGCCCTTGTTTCTTCTTTGCACACCCACAGTTTGGAGTGGGCACTTCTCGGGTCTCAGGGCAGCTCACTCTGGGGGGATGCAGGGGTGTAGCGTGAACCTTAGGGCTTTCACTGCCTGGATTCTGCGGCCTGAGGCAGGGTTGAAGGCAGGGGGCTCCTGGGGCCAGGTCATGCCGGGATCAGCGGTGGCCCGAGCGTGGCAGAGGCCTTCCCGGCACTGTGCCTCTGTGTGGTGGGGAGTCCAGAGGATGAGGGCCAGAGTCCACCCTGCCACCCAAAGTCCGCACAGGCCGCCAGCACCTCCTCAGCTCAGCCGGAGGAGCACCCAGGAGCCAGGGAGGAGGAACTGAGCTGGGCAGAGCATGCCGGGCACACGTCTCCCTCACGCCTCCGTCCCAGCCCCCGCACACGCACTTGAGAACGGGCTGCAGGGTCCCCTCTGGCGGGGAAGGGGCTAGCTGCTCTTCACTCTCTTCTCTGCAGTTTTCCAGTTATCAAATCGCTGACAGTGTCAGTGTCCATGCCTCTTAAAGCCGGACGCTGGGGTTGCAGACCGAACAGCGGGCAGGACACTTGCCTCCCAGCTGACCGGGGTTCGATCCCTGGCACGACACAGGGTCCTCCGAGTCCCACCAGGAATGATCCCTGAGCACAGGGCCGAGAGGAAGCCCTTGTTTTTCCATTTAAAAAAAACTGTAAAGGGCTGGAGAGATAGCACAGCGGGTAAGGCGTTTGCCTTGCACGCGGCCCACCCGGGTTCGATTCCCAGCATCCCATATGGTCCCCTGAGAACCGCCAGGAGTAACTTCTGAGTGCAGAGCCAGGAGTAACCCAAAAAGCAAAATAAATAAATAAATAAATAAATAAAAATAAAAAACCTGCAAAAAATAAATAAAATAAGCTGTTTGGGGCCTGAGCCCAAATGGGCAGACACGTTTGCCCACGAGAGGCAGGGTCAGTCCAGACCCAGTCCCCCAGCCCCACCAGAAGAGCCCGGAAGCGCCCCTAAGCACCCCCTGACGTGCCCCCTAAAACAGACAAACAAGAACCAGTGCAGGCCAGCCTGGAGGGGCAGGAAGGGCGGCCAGGCAGCCTCACGGCCATAAGGTGATCGCGGCTCCCAGGGCACAGAGGACTTCCTGTCCAGATACCAAAACCAGTTCTCCCGACTCTGTCTGCGCAGCTCAAGGCCACTGCTGAGCTCCACTGTTTGTCTTGGGCGCCTCAGGGCTGCTGCACCCAGCGGGGCCAGGTCAGCACAGAGTCACACACGCCGGACTCAGCCTGCGGCTCCGAGTCCCTCCTGAGGCCGGACGGTCCCCGATGCTCGCGGTGAGGGTCTCCGAGCAGAGGCAGTCCAATGCCCGGGACTCCGGGACAGCAAGTCTTGGAAGGGGCCGCGTGCCCTGGGCACGTCGAGCTGGAGACCTGGGTCCAGGTGTAGCCTGCTGGTCTGTGACAGGCACCAGCCCTGTGCAGTTCCTCTGGGCAGGGTGAGCAGCTGGGCGACCCGGGACGAAAGGGCCCTTTTCCGTGGTCAGACGACACTCCATCTGGCCGAAAAACAACTAAGAGCACCGTAATAAACAGGCCCAAGATTTTTAATTTCTTCTTTTTTTTTTGGGGGGGGCACACCTGGCAATGCTCAGGAGCTATTCCTGGCCCAGGGACCATCTGGGCTGTCAGGGATCAAACCTGGGCCGGTTGCGTGCGAGGCAAGCACCTTGCCCACTGTGCTATCGCTGCGGCCTGCTTTTTATGGCCTGCGTGTGTTTGTGCATGCAGAGTAATCAAAGCCCAGACTTTCCTGATAACGTGCTCGTCGTCCCGGAAACAGGCAGGGCTGGAGGTGAGGCACCTTGTCTGTGCTGTGGGATCCCAGCACCAGAAAATCCCCCAAAAGCTGTTTCCTAATCCATGTAAAGCAGCAAATGTGTCTACATGAACAATCGTTTTATTTGTCCGATCAATAATAAACTTTTCTACCAGCTCTGGGAAGAGGTCGCTGAATTCTTTCTATTCTCTGTCATACAAAGTGGAGGCGGCTCAGACAATTAACATATTCTTTTCTGAGTTCAGCAATGCTTGCGTCATGGGTTGCTTTTGGGGGGTGGTGGGAGTTGGGGGCCACACCCCACAATGCTCCGGGAATGCGCCCCAGGCGGGCACTGCCTCCGGCCCCGTGAGCAATTTCTGTCCCTGTTTAGCTTTCTCTGAGCTGGAACTTCAGCTTTTCCACTCTGCTTTCCAAACTGATTTTCGTGTCTAACACGGAACTCTTCCTCAGAGGCCCTCGCCAACCTGCAGAGGCTCCAGGCAGCAAACCTTGGCAGCTGCGATGATGCCCCAGGCGGAGTCGGCCGAGCACCTGAGTCTGGGGCAGAAGGAGGAGCCGAGAATTCTAGAGGGACGGGAAGCCAGCAGGCACCGTGGGCACAGGAGGCGGAGAAGGGTGGGGAGGGGGCGTGTCCCCAGGTGGCCCTGCCCAGAGCCCTGAAGGGCCGAGCCGGGAGCGGAGTCAACCATGGCCTGGCTGGGCCACCTCCACAGGCAGCAGCGGCCGTCAGAGGGGAGGGCACTGTGCTGCAGAGTGTGCACAGGGGGCAGAGTGTGCTGGGTGGCGGTACAGAGGGTGGGACTGAGAGGGCCTGTACTACACTGCAACCTCTGTCCACTGGGTACCAGCAACAGCAGCAGGAGGCGGGCAGGGGTGAGACGAGCAGGGGCAGGGTGGGCGGGGGTTAGATGAGCAGGGGCGAGGTGGGCAGGGGCGAGATGAGAAGGGTCGAGGCAGGCAGGGGTGAGGCTGGCAGGGGTGAGATAAACGAAGGTGAGGTAAGCAGGGGCGAGGCTGGCAGGGGTGAGGCTGGCAGGGGTGAGATAAACGAAGGTGAGGTAAGCAGGGGCGAGGCTGGCAGGGGTGAAGCAGGCAGGGGCGAGGCTGGCAGGGGTGAGGCAGGCAGGGGTGAGGCGGGTAGGAGTGAGGTGAGCAACGGTGAAGTGAGCAGGGGTGAGGCAGGCGGGGGTGAATTAAGCGGGGGTGACTGGGCAGGGGTGTAGTGGGCAGGGGTGAGGTGGGATGACCAGAAGATTCAAAACCTTGGGGCTGGAGCACAGCGGGTAGGGCGTTTGCCTTGCATGCGGCCGACCCGGGTTCGATTCCCAGCATTCCATAGGGTCCCCCGAGCACTGCCAGGAGTAATTCCTGAGTGCAGAGCCAGGAGTAACCTCTGAGCATCAACGGGTGTGACCCAAAAATGCTAGAAAAAAGATTCAAAACCCAGCCTAGGGCATCCCAGTATTTTTTGGCTTTTTTGTTTGTTTGTTTTTTTTTTTTTTGTGATTGTGATTTTTTGTGGTTTTGGGCCACACCCAGCAGTGCCCAAGGTCATTCCTGGCTCCACACTCAGTAATTACTCCTGGTGGGCTCAGAGGACTGTTCGGGATGCCGGAGATTAGACCCGGGCCAAATGCCCTACCCGCCAGGCTATCGTTCAACCCTATTTTTGGGCTTTTGAAGTCAGAGAGGCCCCAACGAAAACACCGGCTGGGGGACACACAAGCCCATGACCCTCAAATAACAGCCTCGTTGCCCCCACACCACCTTCCGGTCCCTGTCCCCATCCCAGAGCCCACAACTGTGTGACTGCTGTGTGCCGGCCATTCCACCACCCTGCGTAGGGCTTATTTTTAAGCACCGGTCCGAGGCCCACAGGGGGAGGAAAGGGACGGGGGAGGGGCTTGCCAGGGCAAGTCCCCGGAGGCGCCACCATTCTGCCACGTGGCCGGACACACATCTGCACGTTTCCAAAAGTGGACTCCAGACTCCAGCTATCCCGGTCCCCAGCAGGCCAGCGACGCGACCCTCGCCAGAACGCTCCCCAGCAGGGCTCTGTGGGCTGCAGCCGCACCAGTCTCAGTCCCGCTGGTCCACAGAAAAGCCAAACACGTCCGGCCGGGCCTGCTGATGGGCGCGCCAGCCGCTGGACGCGGAGACTGTGACCCGGGGTCTGGGTTTTCCCCAACGTAGCTGGGGAGAGGAGCTGGGCTGTGTGGCCGGTGCTTCTCGGAGACTCAGAGGGGCCATTCGGGAGGCCCTGGGCACTGTGCCGCCCGTGGTGGCTTTCTAAAAGCCGTGCTTTCCTCTCTGGGGCACAGCTGGCAGCTCCTGGGGTGACCCCCAAGGGCCATGGTGTGTGAGGGTCGGAAGGGCCTCGGCTGGCAAGGCAGGTCCCAGCCCTGGGGCCGTCCCTGATCTCAGCCCTGAGCCTGGCCATCTGGGGACGGAGCCTGCTTCTACCAGGCTGCATGATGGAGCCCTGGAGAGGTGGGAGACCTGTGCAGGTTTGGGGTCACTCCTGGTGGGGCTCAGGGGCCCAGTGGGGTGCCAGGGATCGGAGACTGGCTCCTCCCGCCTCTGCCAGTCCACTGGAACCTGAGGCAGATGGATGCCACTCGAGGGTGCTCTACAGGTGTGACTCAGAGGCTCCCGACGGGCACCTGCCAGCACCCCAGCAACCTTTGCAAGCAACCAGGGGCGTTGCCCATGCCGGCATGGCCACCACCTTCCCGGAACGGAGCCGTGCAGCCGTCTAGGTGCAATCGGTGACACCCAGCTCAGCCTCTCAACCCAAGTGACAAAGAGAAGCGCAAGGAGGGTGGGGCCACACGGGTGGTTCTGCAGAGCCCACACCGGAAGCTCCTGCCCACGGTGTCCTCCACACGGACAGTCTCTACCCTGTCCCTGTCCTCCGCACGACAGTCCCTGCCCAGTCGCGGTCCTCCCCGGGAAAGTCCCTGCCCATCCCCGTCCCCCACGCGGACAGCCACTGCCCCGTCCCTGTCGTCCACGGGGACAGTCCTTGTCTTGTCCCCATCCGCCGTGGGGACAGTCCCTGCCTCCTCGCCATCGTCCACGCGGACTGCCCTGCCTGGTGCCCGTCCTCCACGCGGACTGCCCTGCCCGATCCCTTCCTCCAAGGGGACAGTCCCTGCTCCGTCCCCCATCCGACACGCGGGCCGCCCTGTCCCGCCCCGTCCCCCACGCGGGCCGCCCTGCCCGCTCCTCGCGGCGGTGTCCACCCACGTTCTCGGCGGGGCCGCAGCCCAGGCCCGGCCTGGCCTCCGCCCGCTGCGCCGGCCTCGCTCGCGCCCGCGCCCCGGCGCC
>JAOXYA010007136.1:0-14253 GCA_028565675.1 Sorex palustris | reverse complement strand
AAGTCTCACAATAGAGACGTTACTGGGCCTGCTCGAGCAAATCGATGAACAACGGGAGGACAGTGCTACAGTGCTACCGTGCTCATTTATTTTGTTTCTGATTTTGTTTGTTTAGTGGGGTCAGGGCGCCCAGAGCAGTGATCAGAGGATCTGGAGGCCTCTCTCAAGGGTTCTTGGCCTGCCAGACTATTGGGTTAAATTCATATTTCTCAAGCCCCACCATGCTAGGGACCACTAGGGTGGTATCCAGTGGTGCTCCAGGGCCCCCAGGGCTGCACCAGGCAATGCTTAGAGGGTCCATTTGACACCAGGAGTCAACCTAAAATCGTGTACAGGCAAAGCACACATCCTAACCCTCTTGCTATTTTAATAGCAAGTGTCTATTGAATTATTATGAAATAGGACCTTGTAAAAATAATAATATTCTTTGCAGAAAACTTGGAAAGTCCCAAGAGTTATAAAGGAAAAAAATTGTATCGCGCTTTACACTGTGTCTCAGAGAGCCACTGTTGACATCTTTATGTTCCTTTTAGACCTTAAAAATGAGGATGTGTGTGTGTGTGTGTGTGTGTGTGTGTGTGTGTGCGCGCGCGCGCGTCCAGGACTTTTGTATGCATCTAGGTATGGGTTGTTGCTCTTACTGACTTGTGGGATTGGGGATCCAACCCAGGGCCTCCTCTGAGAGTCCCATCCCCAGTCAGTGTGATTCTCAGAGGACACAGTCCACGCCAGATTACTCGGCGTGTTGGCGGCTGCTCCCCGGCACGTGACTTGCCCGTGGGAAGCCGCTTCGCAGCCCCGCGGGACGCTCACCTCGCTCACCTCTGGGTGTTCGCTGCAGGTGTGCTCTGCGGGATGATCGCCATCGCCGATGCAGTGAAGCAGGAGGCGGCGCTGGCCGTGCACACGCTGAAGAGCATGGGCGTGGACGTGGTCCTCATCACCGGCGACAACCGGAAGACGGCCCGGGCCATTGCCACCCAGGTGCGCTGGTGGGGTGAGCTCGCAGGAGCCTGAGAACCCCAACCCAAAGGCAGCACGCAGCATCCTTGCAGCACTCGCTGGGTGCGCTTCCTAGCCTCGCTCCCAGCCGCTTGGCCCCAGCAATGCAGCGCCCCCTAGAGGCCGCTGCTGCCCTCGTTGCTCCGGCCCCCAGCGGTGCAGCGCCCCTAGAGGCCGCTGCTGCCACTGCAGAGACCCCACGTTGGGCCAGGACCTCCTTCCCCTAGTCCCCAGGTCTTGCAGAGGAAATAAAACCCAAGCATCAAGGCACAAAAATTTGTAAGTCTACATCTGTACCTCATGGTGTTTCACTATAAAACTTTTTTTAAAATTTAAAAAATAGGGGCTGAAGCAATAGCACAACAGGTAGGGCGTTTGCTTTGCATGGGCCAACTCAGGTTTGATTCCCAGCATCCCATATGGTCCCCTGAGCACTGCCAGGGGTGATTCCTGAGTGCAGAGCCAGGAGTAACCCCTGTACGTCGCCAGGTGTGACCCAAAAAGCAAAAAAAAATTTTTTTTAAATGTAAAGCAAACTAAAAATAAAAAAATAAGAAAGGAAACAAAAATAAATGTCAAAAAGGTTACGTGTGTCCAAGAAAATGTCTTTTGAAATGATAGCAAACCACTCTGCTATTTTAGGAAACACAATATAAATCACAAATCTAAATATTTTTAAATAACATTTAGAGCCACTGTATTTTTATCAAAAATATTAATTGAAAATACTATTCATCATTTTTTCTTTAAAAATACATTGATATGCTTAATTGTTTTCATTTTTTAAATTTTTAAATTAGACAGGTGAGTTCAAGTGACTACTTAAAAAAAGACTTATTGAGTGCTGAATAAACAAGAAGGTTTTTGGTGTTTTTTTGTTCTTTTTTCCTGTTTAAGGACTGTTTCGCTAGCTCAGCCCACCTCACCAGCCCTGCAGAGCCTTCCTGTGTTTGTGCGTTGGGGTGGGGAGTGGCCTCACTGCTGGCCTACCTGCCATGCCAGTCAGGCAATCCTCCAATGCAGATTCCTCAAAATTATAACCTCTCCCACCTCCATTCCCCGCCACCAGCGTCTGTATAGAGCTGTTTGCTCTTGAAAGGGAAATGCTTTTATAAGGAAAGCCGCGGTCCTTTGATTCCCAGGCCCCACCTTGATAATACTGCGCTTGCCAAGGACCCTCTTCCTGGCCCCCAACTGCGCACGTGTTCAGCCTGGACGTAATAGGCACCGTTTAAGTGATGACCAGGCTCCCAGGACGAGGAGGGCACCATCGAGAGGTCCATGGTCCCATGACTGGGGACCACACTCAGAGCATGTGCTTCCTGCTTCCCTCAAGGGGTGCCCAGGACACAGCCAACTCCTCCCAGGCCAGAGGGAGCTTGAGGCAGGAGTGGTCAGATGGAAAAGGGACTGAGAGCTGGGGGGAGGGAGCAGACCTCCCTGGTTGGCACAGTTCCAGAAAGGCAGGGGTTGATGAGAACAGCGACTGTGCAGAGTCTGCAAAGACCTGCGGGACGCCCGTGGGCATGGGAGCCGGAGCCGGCGAGTCCAGTTCTCAGGGAGCTTGGAAACGACAGTGCTGTTTTTGAAATACATAAGGGAATTGGCGTCCATTGGAGACTCAGCAGGCGAGCGATGGTCTTGGTGGTTGTTTTGGAAAAAATATCACTGGATGGCCTATAGAAACGAGAGTTTGGAAGGTGGGGTGCAGGCAGCAAACTGACCCGGGAGGACGGTCCACATGGGGCCTCACTGGGCTCTGTGCACGTGCTCACAAGTCTCTGCTGCTCTCATGTTCCCATAGGTTGGCATCAACAAGGTCTTTGCAGAGGTGCTGCCTTCTCACAAAGTGGCCAAGGTGCAGGAACTGCAGAGTACAGGCAGGAGAGTGGCCATGGTGGGCGACGGGGTCAATGACTCGCCAGCGCTGGCCCGGGCTGATGTGGGCATCGCCATTGGGACAGGCACTGATGTCGCCATTGAGGCAGCCGACGTGGTCCTCATCAGAGTGAGTTGGGTTGTGTCCCACCCGTGTTGGGAAGGTGGGGAGGTGTTGGAAGGCGGGACCCAGGCACTCCCCACACACCCCACCTGCCTCTCCTGCAGAACGACCTGCTGGACGTGGTGGCCAGCATTCACCTCTCCAAGAGGACTGTCTGGAGGATCCGCCTCAACCTGGTGCTGGCGCTCATCTACAACCTGGTGGGGATCCCCATTGCGGCAGGTAGGGGCCCCTCCAAACAGGGGCCACCGGCCTGCTGGCCACCAGCATTTTGAAATGAGTCGATTTTATGTTCCCCGCGTCTCTAAGAACAAAGCAGCCACGTGGCCATCCATGCTTGTTCTCGGGGGCTAGCCGAGGTTCCAGCTCTTTATTCCCTGTGGAATAATGAACCACGTGCCAGACCCACAGTCTGGGAAAGAGCCATGATTGCCAGTTGCAGGGTTCCTGCTACCTGCCAGACACCGCAAAGGATGTTTTAGAAACTTAGCTGAGAAATCGTTCCCAGGACCACACAGTGCAGTGGGGAAGTTACACGTTTTGCATGGGGTCAACCCAGGTTTTATCCCCCAGGCACCATCAGGAGAGATCCCCTAGAACAGAGTCAGGAGTAAGCCCTGAGCACAGCCTGTATGCACATACACCCCCCCCCCAAAAAGAAAAATTGATCCTGCCCAGGTTACCCCCAGACGCACAGTAATGACACTGGTCAGAGATGGTTCTCCCTCCAGCACCGTTGAATCTCCTGCACCTGATGGAGCACTCTCTAGACACTCCTGCAGGGATGGGCTCCTTCAGAGATGCCACCTCCCTCCTCAGTTTGCCCCACTGTGCCAGCGGGTCTCCAGGCCCCTCTGCTGAGCTGCTCCGAGCCCTGAGTGTAGGCAGCCTGTGCACCCGGAGCACAGTCCCCATTGCGTGCTCACGGGTACCTGCGTGCCTCAGCCAGAAGCTCTATTTCTGCCCCTTCCCTCTAGCATCTGACCCCCCAACACACACACCTGGCACCACTCCCTGGGGTCTCTGGGATGCCCTTTTCCCTTGGCCCCTTCTGATGTCACCAGTGCACCCCCCTTCCCCGTAGTGTCCCTCCTGTCCAGCTTGGGGACGATCTGTGACCCTCACCACCCACCTGCAGTCTTGAGCTCCCTGGGGGGCTTCTCCAGGGGGGCCCGGGACTGGCTGTGAGTGCCACTGTCCCCACCTTGCCAGGTGTCTTCATGCCCGTGGGCATCGTGCTACAGCCGTGGATGGGCTCGGCGGCCATGGCGGCCTCCTCCGTGTCCGTGGTCCTCTCGTCACTGCAACTCAAATGGTGAGTTCCCCCACGGGGTCCTCTCCCCTCTGCACTTGGGGCATAGCTGTGGGTCTCAAGGAGGCGTGTGCCACACTCAGGGGGTGTCTCGGGGCTGTCAACCGAGGCCCAGGCTGAAGGAACGTCCCAAGTAGAAATAAGTGCGTGCATCTATATGACACGGTTTATCAGCACCACATGCAAGTAATCCACATGCAAATAACCCTCCCCATCCTCACAGGCCAGGCCAACCAGTTCTTCTGTCCTGTGGTTGTTGAGGTGAATATACAGGCATGGAATCTCAGTGGTATTTTTCCTCTTAAAAAAAATGTTGGAGGCCAGAGTGATAGTACAGCAAGCAGATTGGCTCGTGCCTTGCATGGGGCTAACCTGAGTCTAATCCCCAACACCCTCATATGTGATCTTTCAAGCCCTTCCAGGAGTGATCCCTGAGTGGGGAATTAGGAGTAAGCCCTGAGCACAGCTGAGTAGGACCCAAAAACCAAAAGAAAAAAAAAGTTGTTTTGTGGGTTTTTTTTTCCCCTTATGGGTCAGGGAGATACTATAGGGTTTCAGGCTCAGGCCCAGCCTGCACCTGATTGGGTTCCATCTCAGAACTGCTGGGACCCCGGAACATGACCAAGTGCAGTGCTGACACCCCCTGAGCATCTCTGCAGTGGCCTTCACAGAACCCAGCCTCAGCACTCACTCCAGCTCTGAACCCCAGCCTGGCTGGGCAAGTAGCACCGGGATTTGTACTTTTCAGCTTTGTAACTTTTCCCAGCCCGGTTGAATCTCCTGCACCCCAGAGGGCCCTGTCTAGACGCTCCTGTAGGGAGGTGCCACTTCCCACCTCAGCTTGCCCCGTTGTGCCTGAGGAGTCTCTTGATCCTTTACTGAGCTGCTCCGAGCCCCGATGGCAAGTGGCCTGTGCAGTCAGAGCCAAGGGCCCCACTGCATGCTGGACCTGGACCTTGTGAGCGCTGCTTGGGAAGAATCGCCCTCCCCCATTAATAAATAAATAATTATTTATTCATCTTTTCATTAGCAAAATTAACTGACCCGCTGCCTCTGCACCAGGCATTTGAATAGAAAGTTCCTGCATCAGCCAAACCTTGCCTGAGTTCTAGGAGTTTAGTAACCCTTCCCGGGAAGCCCACCAGGCTTCAGAGTCATCTGTCCCTTGAGGACTTAAAGCTCGTCCCCAGGTGCCCCCTGAAGCTGCCCGTGTGTCCAGAATCCGGAATGACTCTGGGCTTTTGCTCCGCAGCTACAGGAAGCCTGACCAGGAGCGGTACGAGGCCCAGGCCCACGGACGCATGCGGCCACTGAGTGCGTCCCAGGTCAGCGTGCACGTCGGCCTGGACGACCGGCGGCGGGACTCCCCCAGGGCCACAGCCTGGGACCAGGTCAGCTACATCAGCCAGGTGTCGCTGTCCTCCCTCAAGGCCGACAAACTGTCCCGGCACAGCAACGGGGCCGACGACGCCGGGGACAAGTGGTCCCTACTCCTGAACGACAGGGACGAGGAACAGTGCATCTGAGAGCCCGCCAGGCCCTCTGGGGGGGGTGACACTCTAACCACGCAGGCCACGGTGCCAGCCGCAGGACCCCTGTCCAGCCCGCGGGTCCCCCCCCCCCGGGGGATTGGCCAGGCGTTCTTGGCCAGCCCCCTCCAAAGCTCAGGGGCTCGCGGGGAGCCTGCTGGAGGGGGACAATGCCCTTGGAACCAGCCTCTGCACAGGGCACTGCAGAGCCCGGAGCCCGGCCTACCTCCCGGCGCTCAGCACCTCGCGCTCCTGCGACCACAGCTTACCTCAAGCCGCCCTGTTGGTTTTTCATTGGCGCGGTCGCTTTTCTTCTCATTTCTTCACACTGAGAATCCTCTGTCATCTTCGAGGGCTAGGGCTGATCCCTCATGGTCCCGCTGCTGTTGTGAAGCGCTTCCTCAAGTGCACTCGTGTGTGTGTGCGCGCGCGTGTGTGTTCATGTATGCATGGGATCATATGTGCACATACTCGTATAGGCTCATGTGTTTGTGTGTGCTCCTGTGCATCTGCTCATGTGTGTATGTGCGTGCTCCTGTGTATATGATCGCCTGTGCTACTCATATGTGTTTTTGTGTTTGCTCATCTTTGCACCTGCTCATGTGTATGAGTTTATGTGTGTGCATGTGTGCTTCTGTGTCTGCCTGGGTATGCACCCGTGTGTGCTCCTGTGCGTGAGCTCCTGCATGTGTGCGCACATTCTTGTGCCTGTCAGCGGTCTGGTCCCAGCCAGAGAGCCGGCTGTGCTTTCTCTCAGGCAGAGGCGGCTTCTTTGCTTCCTCACACACCTTCTCCGTGGAACACGATGGCTGCCTCAGGCTGCTTAGCTGTAGGTTTTTGTCTCAGAGCTTGAGACTTGGGTCCAGAATGCAGCCTGCTCTGTGCCTGGTGCTTGGTGCTTGGAGCAGGTGTCCAGAGGAGGAGGCATGGGACATGCAGACGCCTCCTTGCACACTTCCAGATGCTTCCCCCATGACCTGCTGCCTTGGGTTACCTACTGGAGTGCAGGGTACACGGTGACCCTTGGGAAGAGAAGAGGGCAGACTCCTGTGCGTGACCAGCTGGTGCCTTAGCGGAGAGGGGTGACCACCAGAACCCAAGGGGGAGTCTGGCAGGTGATGGTGTATGTGCTCGGAATCTTCCTATGCACACTCAGACCATCATCGTGGTTATTGAATGGCAGCTCCTTTTGGGGACCAGGTAAACACTTCTTCCTAGGGTCCCTCTCAGCCTCCCAACAAACCAGCAAAGTGGCTGTTGCATTTTGTGTCTTACAAGAGAACTGAGAGGTGTAACTTCCCGCCAGGGCCTCATGGCCAGGGCACGTGCTGGACCAGGCTGGACACCCCAGGGCTCTAACTGCTGCCACCAGGAGCATCTGTTTGCTGGTTAAGAATAAACAAGCAAAGTGACCTTATTCCTAGAGGAACGGATGTCCGTGGGGGGAGGGTGGGCTGCTGGCGGTCCCTGACCTTTCCCTGGCCTGGGCTGGCTGCTTTCCAGGCACTGCCTATGGTGTGTTTTTTTGCTGGGACTTGTCTGTTCTGGGCCCTACTGTAGAGTTTGCTGTTTGACTGTTTTTCCTCTTCCTTCCCAGCCATTTCGAGTCTGTCTCCTCTTGCATCTTTCCTTCATTCTTCATTCAGTGTACTCAAGGAATGTTCCTTGTCTCCTCACTTGGCTAATCATTGTCTAAAGAATCTAATTGTATTGATTTTTTTTTAAAAAAAGAACTTTTAGAACCATAAGCATCATGTTTATATTGACCCGAAAATATATAGTTGTACAAAAAATAGCCTTTTAGATGTTCCAAAGGGTGGTGGTGGTGAAGAGAAGTCAGATAAGAACAGTTCCTGCTGCAGAAGATGTCTCTGGTGACTTGGGAAGAGTCACCTGTTTACTTGTCTGGAAAACAACCTTTCTGCCTCCCCATGGGAGTGTCTAAGCCGTGGTTAGCACAAGGACCAGGTACTGGCTCTGCTTGACCTCTTGGGGATAGCGGAAGGGACAGGATGCCACCAGCCCTCATCCCCTTGCGAGCCTCTCCTGAGGGCCAGGCCTGCCACGGAGGTCTGATCGGGAAGCACTGAGGGCAGAGCCCCCTTGAAGTGTCTCCCTCTGCAAAGGACCTACGTGTCTTCCACCAGCCATCTGTGCTTGAAGAGGACAATTGACACCTTCCAAACACACACATTCAGATTTCATTTTACCTTTCTTGATGATTTGAGGAAGAGCCTCCAGGATTGTGCTCAGGGGCCTAAGGACCACTCTCAGTGATGCTCAGCCCAACACCTCATGGTTCAGGTCTCCAGCCCGGCATGTGGCCTCACTCATGCCAAATGGCACTAGGACACCCAGGGTCTCTGAGAGAGCGGATGGGGGGGTGGGGGTCCTGCACCCAGGGCCAAGGATCAGACTCAAGATCCAACACATGCCAGGCACATGCTCCAGCCTTTGAGATATCTCCTCAGCCCTGTGCACGTTGGATCCAGAGGGCTGTTTTGGTGTCTTTGGTCCCAAAAGAAATGGGGTGAAAGTCTGGACTCTGCTGGGAAGGCTTTGTGAGCACCCTGGGGGAATAGTGTGGGGCCAAGTGAGCTGCAATTATAGGTGAGGATGATTGTAATCTACCACTAAGACTAGGGCACTTTTCCAGGGGTCGGGGGACATCTGGCAGTACTCAGAGATTACTCCTGGCTCTGCACTCAGGAATTACTCCTGGCAGTGTGTGTGGGCGGGGGATCATATGGGATGCTGGGGATCAAACCCAGACGGGCTGCGTGCAAAACAAATGCCTTATTTGCCATACTATCTCTCTGGCCCATAGGGGGCTTTGTAGAGTGAAAGACAGTATTGTTGGTAATTATAGAGGTTCTGTAAGGGAAGTGGGACGTGGGGTTACCACTTCCCATAAAAGGGAAATAGGATGGCCAGAGACATAGTACGGGGTAAAGCACTTGCTTTACATGGGGTCAACCCTGGTTGGATCCTTGACACTACGTAGGCCTCCCATATAACCTTACCCCACCCCCAGCACCGCCAGAAGTGATTCCCAAAATCAGAGGCAGGAGTAAGCCCTACTCGGTATGGTCCATCCTGCCCCCAAAAAAGAACAGAGACGGATAGGGGCCTGGATGATACACAAAACTGGGTTCAATTCCTGATACTACGTGGTCCCGAGCATTGCCAGGTGTGGCCCTGGAGACCCCTGCATCACAAGAGCAGCCCAGGTAATGGCCAGCAGAGGGTCCGAGCAGCAGCATACCCTCTGGGCCTTGCATGGAACTGCTGGCTTGGTGGGGCACTAGGTTCCTGAGCACTGACTCGTAAGTGCCCTCCCCCAGAGAAAAGGAACTAGACCTTGGAAAGTCATCACTGATACTTTCACTTTAGAACTCTAATTGTATGTACAGATGCACAGGTGATAGGACCCTTTAACAAGATGGTATTTTGTTTTGTTTGGGATAGGGTTTGGGGCCACACCCAGCAGTGCTCATGGCTTACTCCTGGCTCTGCACTCTGGAATCGCTCGTCATAGAGTTCAGAGGACCACATTCCATGCTGGGGATTGAACCCAGGTTGGCCACATGCAAGCTAAAATCCTTACCCTCTATACTATCACTTGGAGTCTCCGTTTAACAAGCTTAGAGGTCCCCCCTCCCACCCATCACATCTTCCTGTGTGATTCGAGGGTCTGCTGTGCTTCCAGCCTTCTGGAGGACAATCCAGCTTCGTGCTGACCAGGCCAAACTTCCTGGATGCCTGGGTGGGAATTTCCTGCGTCCATGTCCTATTCTATTTATTTGTTTTTTTGGTTTGGCTAGGGCCATACCTGGTGGCATTCAGGGCTGAATTCTGGCTCTATGTTCAGGGATCACTCCTTGCAGTGGTCAGGGGATCATTTGTGGTGTCAAAAATCAAATCTGACTTGGTGACATGCAAGGCAAATGTCCTACCTGCTGTATTATTGCTCTGGTCCACATGTGCCATTCTGAATGGAAGGACCGACAGCATTCTAGGAAAGGGATGCCACTTCCTTAGAAAATAAATGCTGCTTTTTTTTTAGAGGGGCCATACCTGGCAATGCTCAGGGGTCACTCCTGGCAGTGCTCAGGGCACCATATGGGATGCTGGGGATTGAACCCGGGTTGGTTGCGTGCAAGGCAATGAATGCTTCCTATACGTCACACTGGCCCCAATGAATGCTTACTAAACTTCACACTGGAGCAAATTTTCCATATGTAGTTCCACATATAATGTTTCCCATCTTTGGACCTAGTAAAGATTTGTGATCACTTACACGAATATAAGATTGTAGTTTTAATTTTTACAATTAGCACCTGGGAAGTGACATACCATAAAAAAATCCCTAACTGATTCTGCAAACTGACCAAGGAGCAATGATTAATAAACGTGATCTTTATTTTCAGAAAATCAAGCATAGATCAGATTCAGCCAAACAGGTTAATTAAAAATAAAGATTATTTCCATTAGAGTGTCTGTTTTTGTTTCTGCTTTTAAAAATGCCAAGAGATTGATGAAAAAAATTACTATCATTATCTCAGTAGGTAAGTTCTTTCATGCATATGAAATTCTTGAGTCAGAAACCAAGTATTATTTGCATTCTCTTTCTTAACTATATATTTTGTTTGGGTTTTTTGTTTGTTGATTGGTTTTGGTTTTGGGGTCACACCCAACAATGCTCGGGCCTTACTCCTGATTCTGCACTAAGGAATCACTCCTGGTGTTCGAGGACCATATGGGATGCCAGGTATCGAACCCAGTTTGGCCACGTGCAAGGCAAGCACCCTACCTGCTGTACTATCACTCCAGCCCCTGTTTTTTTCCTTTTGGGTGACACCCAGCTATGCACAGGGGTTGCTCCTGGCTCTGCACTCAGGAATTACTACTGGCAGTGCTCAGAGGACCATATGGGATGCTGGGAACCAAACCTGGGTGGGCTACATGCAAGGCAAACGCCCTACCCGCTGTGCTATTGCTCCAGCCCCACCCTGTTGTTTTTTTAAAGGAAAAAAATACATATACAATATGGCAATCATTTGTGCTGAGTCTTAGTTTCCCTTTTGAGCTTACCTTGATAGGTGGGAGCGCTGATTTGGGACTGGAGAGGACAGTAGGGCTGGTCGGAATGAAACCACTCCACTGTTTGGGTTCATTTCAGAGGGAGACACCTGCTTGTCTGCAGTTCGCTTTTGTGTGAAGACAATGATGATTGAGATTACAGGATACAATATGAGAATGTTAAATAATGCTACCAAATCCCAAGTTTCCTTATTCAAGAAGATGGATAAACGTGTAAAATCATCCAAGGACTATGATGAAAACAAGAATTGACGGTGATTGAACTTTTTTTAGGAAAGACTGGGGCTTAGGAGATAGTATAGGGATTAGCTCTTGCCTGGCACCCAGCCCACACAGGGTAAAGCACCAGGACCACCTCTGGTCTCCTGAGCCTCACCAGGAGTGATCTCTGAGCACCATGAAGTGTGGCCCAAAAACAAAAAGAAAATTTGGAAAAGGGCTGCTATTACTTCTTCCCTGCAAGCAGAATGATTGCTTCAAGCAGAAATTTCACTGTCACTGTCCTCCCATTGTTCATCGATTTTGCTCGAGCGGGCCCAGTAAGTCTCCATTGTGAGACTTGTTGTTACTGTGTTTGGCATATCGAATACATCACGGGTAGCTGCCAGGCTCTGCCGTGTGGGCGAGATACTCTCGGTAGCTTGCCGGGCTCTCCGAGAGGGGCGGAGGAATCGAACTCGGGTCGACCATGTTGGCTGCGTGCAAGGCAAACGCCCTACTGCTGTGCTATCGCTCCAGCAGAAATATAAACATGGAAATAAAGGGAAGAAGGCAGTCACAATTCCTCCGCATCTGACTCCCCTTAAAGGAAACCCCAGAAGCATGATTTCATGGAGGAGGGATATCTTTTGGAAGTGGACCACAGAGGGAGTCATGCTTGTCAACTCAGGGAACAGAACACATTCAATGTATGAGCACCCCATATGTGCGGGAGTTCTGGGTCCCCATGGTGGAACCAAGCTCTGCATCACCATGCCCCATCCACGGATTGGGGGCCAGGAACTGATTGTCCAGGGGACAGCTCTGGTTCTGGTCACGAGTGTCCTGCTCCATTGGCCCTGCCAGAGCAGGTCCCTTTTCTCCTGAGCTTGGCTTCCTCCATCCCTCGGGGAGCTGAGCACAGGCGTCCTCTGTAACAGGATGGTGTGTTTCAGCCCAAGGGCCACCAGGTGTCTCTCTGACCAAAACCAGCTCCTCGTCTGCAACCAGGGATCTGTGGATCACTTTGGCTGCATCTGGAAATTCACATAAAAAGGCAGCCCGAGAGGACACGCACGAGGGCAGCGTGGGAAGGGAGTGTGGGAGGCTGAAACTCAGCCTGAGCCTCTCTGGCTCTTGCAGGGATTCTGGTGCTCTGCGGCACTTTGTAGCTGCCCCTCAGGCTCCTCATGCTAGAATTGAGCTGGACCGAGCCCTGAGTGCGCTGTTGAATAATGTTATTACACACGCTCTGCTTTTGCGTGTGTTGGGGCATCAGACCATCTTGTAAGCTTAGATTTTTTTTAAGATTTGGACCTTAAAAATGTGGGGACGAGGCTGGAGCCATAGCACAGCGGGTAGGGTGTTTGCCTTGCAGGCGGCTGACCCGGGTTCGATTCCCAGCATCCCATATGGTCCCCCGAGCACCGCCAGGAGTGATTCCTGAGTGAAAAGCTAGGAATAACACCTGAGCATCGCCATGTGTGACCCAAAAAGCAAAATAAAAAAATGTAGGGATGTTTTTAAGGTTCCTGTGACTTTCAGTGGCTCCAAAATGTCTAATTCTAAGACTCATGTATTTGCCTTGGGTTGCCAGGCCACCATCCCGCCTCTGGGCAAAAATATGTCCCCAGCAGTGTCCTTATGGTGGATGGAGGCCCCACATGGCTCCCATGATCCTAAGGAGAGACTGTCCTGAGTTTGAAAGTGGCATCGCTTAAGAACACAGGGTCAGGGCTGGAGCAATAGCACAGTGGATAGGGCGTTTGCCCTGCACACGGACAACCCGGGTTCGATTCCCAGCATCCCATATGGTCCCCTGAGCACCGCCAGGAGTAATGCCTAAATGCAGAGCCAGAATAACCCCTGTGCATCACCAGATATGACCCAAAAAAGAAAAAAAAAAAGAACAAGGAGACAGTGGTTCCACTCCGTACCTGCCAGACAATGAGCTAATACCAAGCACAACAGGCCACATCCCCCCCCCCCAAAAAAAAACCTCAATGGCCAATAATGTATCCCTGCAGATTCTGGGTTAAAACCCAACACGACTTTCTGACCCCTCCAAACAGTGATATCACTTACAGGCATCGGGCTACCCCCACCCCAACCCACAGGTATTGGCTAAACATAACGGTTGCCCGATTTTCTTAATTACAGCTTCATTGTAATTTCTTAAAAATCACACAATGTGATCTGGGGTCTCCGTTTTCTTGTCTATCTGGAAAGGTGACAACGGTCTTTTTTACTTCCCAGGATTGTGATGCAGGGGCACAGGCTGGGCTGACCTGAACTCCTCCCGGGGGTGAGGGGGAATGCCAGCAGGAAGGAGCGACATCACTGTCAGAGCACAGTGTACTTGGCATGCAGGGCATTGGTGAAGGGGACAGAGAGGACACAGGCACGAAGACTTCCCTCAGGAGGGCGGTGGGCAGGGTTCTGACCAGTCTGGGGGCCTGACTCTGAGAAAGGAAGGCCCAAATGTCACATGGTTCTGCCCAGTCAGAACCCAGGAAGTGCATGGACTGCATCAGTGAAGAAGAGCAGGAAAAATCAACGTGGGCTCTGGGGAATGCGTTCTTGCAACAGGAGTCGGAAGCCTGGGTCTTGTCTCAGTGTAACCTCCCGCATTACATTTAGGAATCTGACATTCTCTCCCATCTCTCCTGAGTTTCTGCCTTGCCCTTCCCGCCAGGGCTGAATGATGTCACCTCAGATCTGGTTTTCTAACGAATGTACTAAAGTTTGATTAAAATAGAACAAATCTAGCTGTGCTCTCACCGATGACTCAGCTTTGGGGGACCAATATAACACCCCCCACACACACACATACGGAGAGGCGCTGCACTTTCATTAGAGATGTCGTGGGGTTTGGCCCAGAAGAACATGCTTTTGATGGTGCCTGCAGGGAGCAGACTCTTGGCGGGAGGAACACAGGCTCTGTGGAACTTCTATTTTCTCCTTCCTGTTTGATGGGCCAGAGTTAAGGCTAAAATCTCCCTTCCCCTCCTCTCCTCTCCCCTCCTCTCTTCCCTCTTCCCTCTCCTCTCCTCTCCTCTCCTCTCCTCTCCTCTCCTCTCCTCTCCTCTCCTCTCCTCCCCCCTCCT
>JAOXYA010007122.1:0-14254 GCA_028565675.1 Sorex palustris | reverse complement strand
ATAGCACAGCGGTAGGGCGTTTGCCTTGCACGCAGCCAATGTGGCCGACCCGAGTTCGATTCCTCTGCCCCTCTCGGAGAGTCCGGCAAGCTACCGAGAGTAGCTACCCGTGATGTGTTCGATATGCCAAACACAGTAATAGCAAGTCTCACGATGGAGACGTTACTGGGCCCGCTCGAGCAAATCGATGAACAATAGGAGGACCGTGACCATGCTTGGGCTGGAGAGATAGTACAGCTGGTATGGCTCTTACGTTGCACACAGCTGACCTGGGTTTGACCCCTGGCATCTCATATGAACCCCTGAGCACCACAGGGGTAATTAAGCATCCCAAATGGTCCCCTGAGAAGCATCAGGAGTAATTCCTGAGTGCAGAGCCAGGAGTAACCCCTGAGAATCGTTGGGTGTGGCTCTCCCCAAATTTAAATGTGTGTGTGTGTGTTTGTGTGTGTGTGTGTGAGATGTATCACTGGAATGAGAAGATATCTCATTGTCATTTTGATTTGAGTTTTCCTGATAATAAGTGATAATGAGCACTTTTTCATGTCTTACTTGCAATCTGTTATTCTTCCTCAGAAAAATATCCATTTTCTCTCCCCATTTTTTTGTTTTGTTTTGTCTGGGATTTACACAAGTCTGAACAAGTCTGCAGCATGCAGGGCAATTGCCCTACCTGCTGTACAATTCCTCTGGGCCCACCTATCCCCATGTTTGTTTGTTTGTTTGTTTGTTTGGTTGGTTGGTTTTTTTTTCAGTGCCATACCAATTTTATTTATTTATTTATTTATTTATTTATTTTTAGACATTTTATTTTCGATCTCTGGAACCAACCACAGCCATGCTTAAGACCTCTCTCCACATGCTCAGACGAGCCTCATGCATGAAGGAACCGGCAGAGGAACTCAGGTATGCGGGACCTGGAGCTGACATCTCCAAGCCAGCTCAGATCAAGACTGGGCCTCCTTCACCCAGATCCTCCATCTTCCAGTAGCTAGGCAATTACACCCACCAACTGACCCTGGCGCCGTGTAATCCCATCAACAGCCAAGATCCAGAGACTATAAAACCAAGCCCCTGGAAGCACGAGGCCACATTTGTGGCCACGAGACCTCTTATTGTCTCGTTCTCATGCTCAGAGAACCCAGCAGGCTACCAAGAATATCCTGCCCTCACAGCAGGGTCTTGCAAGCTCCCCGTGGCATATTCGATATGCCAAAACCCAGTAACAATGATGAGTCTCATTCCCCTGACCCTGAAAGAGCCTCTAATGTGGCACTTGCTAAAATCTCAGCACTAGGACGAATGGAGACGTTACTGGTGCCTGCTCAAGGAAATCGATGAACAATGGGATGACAGCGATACAGTGATATTTTCTTAAAGTAGTTCACAATAGTTCATCACAGATAATATTCAAACACCCACCCCACCAGCGAGCATCTTCCCACCACAATAAGAGGGAAGTGTGTGAAGGTCATTGTATTTAATTATGGAGCCATTTAATCCCGTACGTAAGAGAATACTAACAAGTATGTTAAAACCAAACAAATGTGTGATACTTCAGGTACCTCAGTGGGCTAGAGTGTAAGAGGCTGCATTTGCGACTGCACACTCCAGGAAATACTGCATCGCTCTCTTTTGGGAGCTTTATTTTATAGTCTCTGGATCTTGGCCATTGATGAGATTACATGGGGGGCGGGGCACTGTTTGTGGGTGTGACTGCCAAGCTACTGGAAAACTGGGGATCTGGGTGGAGGAGGCCTGGCCCCGATCCAAGTCGGCTTGGAGATCTCAGCCACAGGTCCCGCAGACCTGGGTTCCTCGATTGCTCCCTCATGGGTGAGGTTCGTCCGAGCATATGGAGAGTGGTCTTGAGCATGGCTGAGGCTGAGCTATGGAGGTTTTTGGCTGCTGGGGTTCTGCTTGGGACAGGGAGGAAAACTCAACCCACCCCACTCTGAGGTGCCCCAGAAAGGGCACCTGGCGAAGGGTCAGGAGATTCTACCCCCCATGTTTGTTTGTTTATTTATTTATTTTTAACTATTTTATTGAGTCACTGTGAGATAGACCCTAACAAAACTGTTCATGATTGGGTTTCAGTCATACGGTATTCCAACACCCATCCCTCCACCAGTGTACTTTTCCCAGCACCAGTGTCCCCAGGTTCCCTCCCATCACCCCCTACCCTCCACCCCCTGTCTCCATGTTTGGATAGGGATTTTGGATTTTGTTCTTGTTTGTGAGTACTTGGCATATCTTAGATGTTAAGTCTTTTTTTTTCTTTTTTGGGACACACCCGACAGTGCGCAGGGGTTACTCCTGGCTCTGCACTCAGGAATTACTCCTGGCAAGTGCTCGGGAGACCATATGGGATGCTGGGAATGGAATCCGAATCAGCCGCGTGCAAGGCAAGCGCCCTACCCACTGTACTATTGCTCCAGTCCCTTAGATGTTAAGTCTTTATCTGATTTGTTTACTGCAAATGTTTTTTCCCTTCACTTGAATGTCCATAAATTTTTAGCCTCTGCTTCTTTTGCCACGCAGAAAATCTTCGATTTGATGTTGTCTCTTTTCTTGGTTTTGTATGTGTTGCCTTTACCCTGGAATTATCTCCTTTAAAAAGCCTCTGAGGTACAAATCATGCTGCATTCTGCTTATGTTTTCCTCAAAGTATTTTACAGATTTGGTCTGCCCTCAAGGAAAGAGACCTTTTTCTATTTCTTCTTTATTGATGATATCGTATATTCTCAGCTTCCCTCATTCTGCTGTTAAGTTCTACTTCTATATTCTTTTGTTGTCTTTGATATCTTTGTTTTGTTTTGCGGACATACCTGGCTGTGCTTAAGGGTTTACACCTGGCCCTATGCTTGGGGATCACTCCTAGTGGGCCTAGGGACCAGCTGTGGGAATTGAACCCTGATAGGCCAATGTGCAAAACAGGTGCCCCAGTGCTGTAGGGTGCTTGCTCTGGCCCAGGCTACTGTATTCTTTGCTTTCTGCATATGCACTTGATTGAGTTATTTTCTACCAATCTTTCTTTGAGTTTACCGAATCTCTCCTTGTTTTTGGAATGTAGCATTCAGGAATTGCTCCTGATGGTGCTTGAGGGATTCCCGTGGTCCTAGAAATTGAGAGCAGGATTCTTACATCAAACCCTTTACTCCAGCCCTCTGAGCTATTTCCCTGGCTCTAAAATAATGGCTTTGAAAATATATTTCACAATTTTTATCCTTCAGGGGCTGGGGATATAGCTCAAGTGAGACAGAACATGTGTTTGTCAGCATGAATGCCCTGAATTCAATCCCTGGCATCCCAAACAGAAACTAGAGAGAACTAGAGAAATCCCCTCAATTCTCTCTCCTGCTGGCTCATTTTTGGTAGCACTGTAGCACTGTCCTGTAGCACTGTCCTCCCGTTGCTCATCAATTTGCTCGAGTGGGCAACAGTAACGTCTTCATTGTGAGACTTGTTACTATTTTTGGCATATCAAATACGCCACAGGGAGCTTGCCTGGCTCTGCTGTGCGGGTGTGATACTCGAGGTAGCTTCCAGGGCTCTCCAAGAGGGATGGAGGAATCGAACCCGGGGTTGGCCATGTGCAAGGCAAACACTCTACCCGCTGTGCTATTGCTCCAGGGCCAAATTAATTTTGGTAACTAAAAAAAAAAATTTAACTTTTATTTAGTTTGGTTCTATTGTTTTCTTTAAGCCTCCTTCCATCAAAACATTTCGCAGTAGAAATCTTAGTCTTGTTTTCTTCTTTTAAATAGCAGATTTATTGAAATGTAATTTGTTTATCATAAACTTTACACTTTTATTTATTTCTTTATTTTGGGTTTGGTGGCCACATTTCAAGATATTCAGAAACTACTCTTGGCTCAGGGCTGAAGGGTTACTCCTAGAAGTTCTCAGAGAACTTTGAGGTCTCAGGGATTGAGGCTAGGCTTCCTATATGAAAAGAGAGTACCTACTGAGCTTTCTCTCAAATACCTAGCAGCTCAAATCCATCTGGTTAGGTATAAAATTCAGTCCACTTAGAAAGTCAAGGTGAAAGGGTCAGAGCAATAGGATAGCAGGTAGGGCTGCCTTGTATGTAGCTAGCTCAGTTTGGATCCCTGGCATCTCATATGGTCCCTTGAGCATCCCAAGGAGTAATTCCTGAGCACAGAGTCAGAAGTAACCCCTGAATACCACAAGATGTGCCCCTACCCAACAAATTAAGAGTCTAAACTTCCATAGTTGCCAATTTGCATTATAATCATCTTTATCACACAATTTTTTTTCTTTTTGGGGTCACACCTGGTGATGCACAGGAGTTACTCCTGGCTCTGCATTCAGGAATTACTCCTGGCAGTGCTCAGGGGACCATATCCGATGCTGGGAATCGAACCTGGGTTGGCCGCATGCAAGGCAAACACCCTACCTGCTGTGCTATTGCTTCAGCCCCCCTTGTCCCCTTTAAATCTTTGTATTTGAAGGCTAGGAGGTAGGTCAGTGGCTAAGGTGGCTGCCTTGTAAGCATCAGGACCTGAGTACAATATCTGGTACCACCACATGAGCTGAGCACATCATTTACCTCTTCCTCCTCTTCATCAAAAAGAAAAGTTTCTATAAAAAGTAACTCAGGAGCCAGTGCAATAACACAGCAGGTAGGTCATTTATCTTGCCTGTGGCCAACTTGGGTTCAATCTCCAGCATGTTACATGGTCCCTTGAGCATTACTCCAGCATGTTACATGGTCCCTTGAGCATTACTCAGGTATCATTCCTGAGAGCAGAGCCAGGAGTAAGCCCTGAACACTGTCAGGTGTAACCCCTCACCTGTTTCCCACACACACAAAATAATAAGGGGCTAGAGGCAGAGCTCAACAGGCTGATGATCTCATCCTGCTTTGCATGCAGGACGGCAGTATTTGATCCCCAGTACTGCATAGTCCTAAAGTTACCACCAGGAGTCTCCCCTAAGCACTGAACCAGGAGAGCTCCTGAACATTGCTGGATGTGGCCCCCAAACTAAAAGCAAATAATACACTCCCAATTAAATTACTCTTAGTCCCATCACAAATATTCATATTCTCTGTTTCCTTCTAATCTTTGCTTTGTGTGTAAATATTTTAACAAGCTGCAATCATCTATTTTAACAAATGCTTTATTTTGACAAATTTTAAACAAATACTATGTAGACAGGAATAAAAGCACAAATCCCACATGCTATTATTCAGCTGCCATCCCAAGAAAAGCACTGACCTGAGGCCAACCCTATCCCACATTACCAACTGCATCCCCCGACCCACATTTTGGGGAAACAAAATCTCAGCTACCATTTTCTCACCTCTATAAATGTTCCAATAGGAAGCCTCAAATTTTTCATTTAGCTTTTTTCACTTGTTGTCTAAGGACTTCAATAATTCCAATTTGTTTTGTTTTGAGACCATCTCAGTGATGCCCAGGGGTTACTCCTGTCTGTACTTAGTAATCACTACTGATGGTGCTCTGGGACCAAATGCAAATCCGGGGATCACCTCATGCAAGGCAAACAACCTATCTGCTGTACTATTGCTCTGACTCCAACATCAATAATTTTTAAAAATTGTGTATTCTTTTTTTTTCCAGCTTTTTGGGTCATACCTGGCAATGGGTTATTCCTGGCTCTACACTCAGGAGTTACTCCTGGCAGTGTCAGGGGACCATATGGGATGCTGGGAATCGAACCCAGGTCGGTCACGTGCAAGGCAAATGCCCTACCCGCTGTGCTATTGCTCCAGCCCCAAAAATTGTGTATTCTGATGCTGGCAATGAACATTATTTTGTGGGGAGCAAGGACAGAGTATTTAAAACCTACACTATCTGAAGAACTTTATTACTGAAAGTTTTCATTTTCTCCCCATCACTCTTTGTAGTAAAGTGGTAAAATTCTGCATGTTGGCATAATGCTCATAGAGTCATATCTAACATAGGCTGAATCACAGTGTCTCTACAGATGGAAAAATACCCATTAAGGCTAATTTTATGGAGCCAGAGATATAGGGTACCAGAGAGTGGGGTGCTTGCCTTTCACATGGCTGATCTTGGATCAGTATCCAGTATTTTCACTATTCTATATGGTTCCCACAGTAATTCCAGGAGTGATCCCTGAGCACCCCTAGGTGTGGCCTAAAGGCCAAAACTGAAAGATAAATTTTATCCTATATAAATACCCTCCAGGCAATTGTTAGTCTTTGCCAATGTTGTTTTTATTTATTTATTTTGCAGTGCCAGGGTTTGACGCCAGAGTATATGCTCTAACACTGAGCACTTGCCAAGATTTGTTGGGCGTTTCTTTATCACACCTTCCTGATCACATGATCATATCCACTGTTCTAGTATTTCATGGAAGGCAGATTTCTGCCACGTTCCTTATTCCATTAATTTAAGTTGCGGTGTCTTGGATGGTGTCATTCCCATTCCTTCATGGTGACTTACGGGCACCAGTAACGCCTCCATTGTGAGACTTGTTGTTAATGTTTTTTGCATATCAAATACGCCATGGGGAGCTTGCCAGGCTCTGCAGTGCGGGCAGGATACTCTCGGTAGCTTGCTGGGCTCTCCGAGAAGGACGGAGGAATTAAACCCTGTTCTGCCGTGTGCAAAGCAACACCCTTCCCGCTGTGCTATCACTCCAGCTCCTATCTCTCGTTTCATAGGGAGGTTTAATTGGTGAACTTGGGGGACACATAGAAACGGGCATAGCTCTGTGCCTTAACGTTGTCTAGCCAAGTTGGGGAGACTTCCATGTGTCTTAAATGAAAACCTGGGCAGACCTCGAACACAACCTGGCTGAGCTCTGAACTGTCAGATCCACATCTCAGGCGAAGGATGGTACAGATGGCGCCAGGACCCCAGAGCTTCTTATGGGGGGTGGTGGGAAACGTGGGTAGAGTGGAAACCCCAAACCAAATAATGCTCCCCTAGCAGAGAAAGCAACACCTCTGGGGGCAGAACATGAATCAATCATTTCAATTCTCCCACAAGCAGTAACTCATTAAGTTTTCGCCAGTGTAATTCATAGTATATTCCAATCAAGTCTGTAAATTATAGACAAGAAGTCTATTCTTCAAGCCTCACTGCTTGCCATCCCAGCGGGCAAGACTGGGACATCTAACAGAGAAGGCATGAAACAATTCCCAATTACTGAACCGTTGGTTTAATCTAAAACAACAAATTACTTTTACAACAATATACATATGAATGGCAGCAAGAGCTCAATTTTATGGCATTTAAATGAAATTGAAATATAGAGCTAAGCACAGCTTTAAGAAAAATGAAATAGACTTTAAAATCTTGAATTCAGTTCTACTAATTCGTGCTACATAATACCAAATATAAAAATTTAATCGTATTTCCTTAGGCAGTTACACACATATTCACAGCACACACACCTACGGGCATATGCACACACACACACACACACACACACACACACAAGCGCAGATAAGCACACACAATTTTGCATGTGTAGCTCAGAAATCTTTTTGTTTTGTTTGTTTTTGTGGTGCTGGGAATTGAACCCAGGTCAATACTTTACTGCTGGCACATCTATGGCTCTAGGTCAGGAATTTTAAACAAGAAACTCAACTTCAAAACTTTCCCTTATTTAGGCAATTTAAGGGATATAGGACAGGACTTAGGATCTGGTCCTTAGGGCTGGAGAGATATAGTAAAGTGGGTAGGGCACTTGCCTTACTTGTGGCTGACTCAGGTTGGATCCCCAAGTCCACCAGGTATGAGCCCTGAGTGCAGAGTCAGGAATAAGTACCTCTGGGTGTGGCACAAAAACAGAATAAACAAAAAAAAAGTAGCCAGCAGTGAAGGAATTAACTTTAAATTGGATATACCCTGTTCAACGTGAAAAAATAAAAAAAAAAGCCGTGTGTGTGTGTGTGTGTGACAGAGATGATCATTCTCAGTAAATGATTATGTTAATATCATATCAATAAGTCAAATCACACTATATGCTTTCAAAACAATCTCTAATAGCCCCTCCTTCAACCGTATCTCAAATCAAGGGTGAAGAACGTGGGGGTGTGCTTTTAAAGGGGAACACCTTCGTCTACAGGGGGAAGTGCTGTCCATAAAAGGAGTTTATACTGAGTTTTACTTACAGGGTTGTTTTTCCTGGTCTTTTCCCAGATTACCGAGTTCTTATTTTACAGACATAAAAGGAAAGCAATGAAGGGCCGGTGAGACAGTGGAAAGGGCACTTGCCTTGCACACAGCTGTCCAAGATTTAATCCCCTGCAGTGTATCTGCTTCCCTGAGCCCTGCTCAGGGGATATCCCCGAGTAAAGTGGTAGGAGTAAGCCCTGAGCACCACCAGGTACAGCCCCAAACCCAACAATTATAAAAATCACGGTCATGGTCCTCCCGATATTCATCGATTTGCTCGAGTGGGTCCAGTAATGGTTCCATCATGAGACTTGTTGTTACTGTGTTTGACATATTGAATACATCATGGGTAGCTTGCCAGGCTTTGCCGTGCGGGTGAGATACTCTAGGTAGCTCGCCGGGCTCTCCAAGAGGGGCAGAGGAATCGAACCCGGCTCGGCCAGGCCGGCTGCGCGCAAGGCAAACGCCCTACCGCTGTGCTATCACTCCAGCCCAAATATAAAAATAAACATAAAAATTAGAGCTGCTAGAATATTCTCTGTGCCTGACCATCAAGCTTTTACAGACTTAGTCAGGAAAAGAATGAGATTGGGGCTGGAGAGATTATACAGTGGGTAGTGCATTTGCCTTGCATGTGACTGACCCAGGTTTGATCCCTGGCATCCCATACAGCCCCCTGAGCACTGCCTGGAGTGATTCCTGAGCACAGAGCCAGGAATAAGCCCTGAGCATCACTGACTGTGACCCCAAGACCAAAAACAAAAATTTAAAAAAAAAGAATGAAATAATAGAGCAGACCCCATCCTCACAGCAGACCTCAATAACGCGCTTCCCCACGCCCCCTTCCTTTCTATAGTGCAGGGGATGGAAACCCAGCCTCGAACATGCATATGTAAGACCACAGAGCCACCTCTTAAACGAGGTCAGTGCCAGGACAGGTAGGCTACGGCTGACCGCAGGAGAGGCAAAGGGAACAGGTAGAAAGAGGTTCTTTGGCGCCACACACAGCTTTGCAGACTGTCCTGCAGTCTGGATCAGCCTGGGGGCTGGCAGCCTCCTCTGCCAATGCCTCAGAAGCACATGGCCAGGGGCAACTGCTTTCCTGGGGTACCCTAAGGGGGCGGAGGGCTGAGCTACCATCCCTCATTGGCAAAATCCAATCTGCTTTGCCTGCCTGAAAAGATTTCAGTGAAAACAGTAAAAGAAAGGAAAAATGAGTTATTTCTGTGATCCCCCCCCAACCCATTTTATGGGCCACATCCAGTTATGTTCAGGTCTACTCCTGGCTATGCACTCAGAAATCACTCCTGGCAGTGGTCAGGGATGCCAGGAATCAAACCAGGGTCAGCTGCATGCAAGGCAAGCATCCTTCCCGCTGTACTATTGCTCCAGCCCCGCACACAGTAAATAAAACAGACACTAAATATAATAGGTCTTTTGACTTTCTATTTTTGTGTGTGTGTGTGTTTAGGGGAGTGTTGGGGGCCACTCCCAGCAATGTTCAGAGCTTCTTCCTGACGTTCCTTAGGGTATCATGTGCAGTGCTGAGGATCGAACCAGGGTCGGCCGCATGCAAGGCAAGGGTCTGCATCCCTATACTACCACTCCACAGACCTGGTTTTTATTGGCAGGTTTTGAATTATTTCCAAATTATTATTTGAATCAGGTTGTTCTGATTCAGAGAATGTTGTTAACACTACATGGAAAGACAAAACATCAGGGTCCTTACATTTTGTTTGTCTGTTTGGGGGCCACCACCTAGTGGTGTTCAGGGCTTACGTTGCACTCAGAGGTCACTTCTGTCAGTGCTCAGGGGACCATATGGGGTACTGGGGATTAAACCAGGGTTGGCAGAGAGCAAGGCAAGTACCCTACCTGCTGTACTATCACTCTGGCCCTGGGGTCACTCTCTCAATACACCCATCAAACATGAATTTATACAATACTATGTCAACTCGTGTGTTCGAACCCTACCTTAGTGTTAGAGAGATCGTACAGCTGGTGAGCCTTGCCCGAGGCTGACCAGAATTCGATTCCTGATTCCATATATTGTCCCCTGAGCATAGACTGAGAAGTGATTCCTAAGTACTGAGCCAGGGGAAAGCCCTGATCACGGTCAGGTTTGGCTCCAAAGAAAAAAAATACATAAATAAGTTTTCAAAAAATCAACAAGACCTTAGAATTAGAGTTGGGATAAAATGTTGCTTTAGAAAAAGGGTAAAATGCTGGGGGTGTGGGCCAGTGGTAAGGCATATGCGTTGCATGCATTAGAACAGGTTTCTACCCCCCCCCCCCGACTAAAAAAAAAAAAAGGAAAAAATAAACGGATATCTATGACTTGGGTTGCGTAGAGGTGCACTAATCGCCCAAAGGACTTTGCATGCAAAAAGCCCAGGTGGGTTCTGGTTCAAAACCCAGAACTGCAAAATAAATATGCCCCCAAGGACCTTCTTTCCTTCTGTTCCTGTCACCACCCCCCTCACTCTGTCCTCAGGGTGAGCGGGTCATTTCGAGGAACTGCGTTGGTATTTACCCTTCTCCAGAGTCTTTTTTATCAGTCAAGTGGAGAGGATTTCACTCTTTCTGACATGTTGCCACGCAGGCCACACATCGCCCACCCCAAGGACGTGACAAGTCCGACTGGAGTGGTTTTTCTACCAGTATTTCTCCAGCTCTTTGTGCAATGTAGGAAGTAGCTTCTTCAGAACATGCGGAAAACACTCCTTTAGTAACTTGGAGGTCCTCTTTGGCAAGGCTTTGCCTCACTCGTTTTCAAATATTGCCTCTGAATGTTTGGTCTTTAATTTTAGTCATTTCTTTTATACTGGGCTGGGGGAGGCCACAGCCAGTGGTGCTCAGGGCTTGCTCCTGGCTCTGCACTCAGGTATCACTCCTGGCAGGACTTGGAGAACCTTAAGTGGTTACACAGAGTCATACCTGAATTAGCCGTGTGCATGATAAATCAGCCTGACCCAATTGTCCTATCTCTCTAGCTCCCTGCTTGTTAATTCCCCCCCCCACCCTCTTTTTTGGAGCCACACATGGCAGTGCTCAGGGGTTACTCCTGGCCCAGCACTCAGGAATCACTCCTGGTGATTCCTTCAGATATTGGGATCGAACTATGGTCCTCAAGGCAAATGTCCTACCGACCTACTATCCTTTCTCTCCAAGCCTACTTGCTCTTTAATTTTAAATCCTCTAGTTGCTTTTCCTGGCAGAGCCCTCCGCCTCACTCCAAACAACAGCTGCATGTCTTCCTCTGAGTATCTGGATTTGCTTTGGTTTCTTTTTTTGTTGGGGGTGGGGTGGGGCATACGTGGGGATGCTCAGGGTTTATTCCTGGTTCTAAACTTAGAAATCATTCCTTGGAGTGCTCTGGGGACTATATGAGATGCCAAGGATCAAACTCAGGTCTCTGAGTGCAAGGCAAGCATCCTTCCTGCTGTCAGGCCCTGTTTTGGTTTCTTAAGGCTGAACCATCTTTCTCTGTTTTTTTTTTTTTTTCTTTTTGGGTCACCTGGCGATGCACAGGCGATGCACATCCTGGCTCTGCACTCAGGAATTACTCCTGGCGGTGCTCAGGGAACCATATGGGATGCTGGGAATCAAACCTGGGTCGGTCACGTGCAAGGCAAACACCCTACCCGCTGTGCTATCGCTCCAGCCCCTGAACCATCTTTCTCTGAACTACTGCTAGCAATGTCTGGAGGAAGCAGGAATGTGGTTGGATGGTGACACTCCTGGTCCCCAGAGCCTGGGACGAGCAGGAGGGGGCACCTTGGCAGGCTTGCAGGGATTCCCGATCCCAGATCCCGCTCTGACACCGTGACCTGCGCTGACCCTCTGCAGGGCCCCCAGCACTTTGCTCTGTTGTCCTAATGACTCACAGTATAATTTTCCAGACCTTTGAATTGGGTCAACACAGTTTGTTTGTTCACAGAGCTCCCCTGGGCAGCCACTCTAAGAAAAGCAGGCTGAATGTGGGTGTTTAACCAGGTGATTCTTTTTGCTGACTTTTAGCCTGAGAAAATATTACTGGTATTTCAGGTCAGGCATTTGGAGAATTAAAAGCTGCTGGGCTGGATCAGTCGTCACCCGTGTCAGAGCAGAGCGCTGACCACACTGCTCACGGGCTCGCACTTAGAGAACTGACAGGCGACTCAGGACCCCGAGTTCAGCTGTTCGCTCGCAGGTAAGTAAGGCAGTCTCAGGGGGCCACAGCCATAGGACAGGGGCAGGGCACTTACGTTGCATGTGGCTGACCTGGGTTCGATTCCTGGCACCGCGTAATTCCAGGTCCCTGAAGCACTGCCGGAAGTGATCGCTGTAAGCCTACAGCAATGCCCGGTATGTCACCCTCTCCCCTCACCTCCCCAAAATAATCCTTTGGGTAAGCTTTGTTAAGGCGAACAAATGACACCCATCTCCACCCGAGCTCTGATTAAATGTGGGTTTATGAGGATGGAAGTACAAGAGCCAGGTCAAGAGAGGAAAACACAGGGCTAGAGCGACAGCACAGTGGGTAGGGCATTTGCCTTGCATGCAGCCAACCCGCGTTCCATTCCCAGCATCCCAGCATCCTATATAGTCCCCCAAGCACCGCCAGAAGTAATGCCTGAGTTCAGAGCCAGGAGTTTCCTCTGTGCATCGCCAGGTTTGACCCTCCCACCCCCAGAAAAAGGAGAGGAAAACACTTTGCCAGCTGGTAAGACGTGGACAATTCTCAGAGGAGGCTCAGTTGTGTCCTTCCACAAATGGGTCCCTGTTGGCTCCAACCCAGCGGAGGGGGCTTGACTCACTGCAAGCAACAAGCTCCTGGGCCCTCTCTGGGAGAGCCACAGAGACTGTGGGTAGAGCCTGACGTCTCACTCACTCGCTTGAGGAGTGTGTCTGGGCTCTGATGTTCTGTTTCTTCTTGTAGAAAAGCAAACCCAAGGACTATCCTACCTTTTGGGATGATTTTTATTTTTGTTTGTTCATTTTTCTTGAGGGGGGGCACATCCAGTGGTGCTCAGGGCTTACTCCTAACTCTGTACTTGGGAAGTACTCCTGACAGTGCTCAGGGGATCATATGGGATGCTATGGGGTGCTGAGGATCAAACTTGGATCAGCCACATGGAAAGCAAACTAGGATGACTTTTCAGATAGTTTTGGCTCATTACATGCTTACCAAGCATCTAATTTAGTTTATTTAATAATTTTATTTGTTTTTGGTTTGGTACCCAGCTGGTACTCAGGGCTTACTCCTGAACCTATACTCAGGGATCACTTCTGGTGGGGCTCAGGGAATCTTATGGGGTGTGAATCCTTAACATGAATAGATCACATGCAAGGCAAGCACCTTACCCATTGTATTGTGTCTCCAGCCTCCAAGCACCTATTTTTTATTTGTTATTTTTGGAGCCACATCAAGCTTTTCTCAGAGCTTACTCCTGGCTCTGCACTCAGGAATCACTCCTGGTGGTACTCGGGGCCATATGGAATGATGTGGGGTCAAATGTGGGTTGGCTGCATGCAAGGCAAGCCCTCTCCCTGCTGTACTATCTCTCTGGCCCCAAGAAACTATTTTTAGAAGTGATAGATGCTGAACAAAGTTCTGGGGAGCAAACCAATATAGTACCTATCCCCCCAAGGAGCACCAGCAAAATGTGGGGAGACTATGGTAGTGTTATGGAAAACAACTTCGTGTTGATGAGGCTTTAATGACTTTTCAGGGGCCTTAGCAATAGTACAGAGGACAGGATGCTTGCCTTGCACCCGGTCAACCCAGGTCAACCCAGACCATAGCATCCCTATGATCCCTGAGTACCACCAGGAGTCATTTCCGAGTATTGCCATGTGTGACCCTCCTCCCCCCCCAAAAAAATCCCAAAAACTCCGAACAAATCCCTAAACCTGTCACATTTCAGGGTGTTATGAAATATGTGGTAATAATGTGTCCATTATGTATTCAAGGGCTGGAGCGATAGCACAGCGGTAGGGTAGGGCGTTTGCCTTGCACGCAGCCAACATGGCCAATCCGAGTTCGATTCCTCTGCCCCTCTCGGAGAGCCCGGCAGCTACTGAGAGCATCTCGCCCGCATGGCAGAGCCTGGCAAGCTACCCGTGGTGTA
>JAOXYA010007114.1:0-14254 GCA_028565675.1 Sorex palustris | reverse complement strand
CTTGTGGTTTTAGCCAAGTGAAGTATTATCAGTAATAAACAGGTCTCTTCATACGCATGAGTGTCTGCCTACGTTTTATTATCTTGGAGACTGTGGGAGTTCAGTTTGCTATCCAAATGAAATATATTCTTGAAGTATCTGCTCAAAGAATCAACTTTGAGCCTAAGTGCATACTCAATAAATATTTCTCGGTTCATCAAAGTCCCAGGAGAAAGCATTCTTTCCATCTTATTTTTCTCTTGCAGTTGATCTAAGTTGTCGATATTAGCATTAGCTAACATAATAAAAGCTAAAGGTTTGGAAATCCTCAAAGTAACCATCTGTCTGTGGTTCAGTAGTGATTGGGGCTGGTTGTGTGCACTGTATCCTGGTCTCCTGGCCTCCCCTTCCATTTGGAATTGTTCTGAGAACCATGTTAGCCCCATTTTCACCTAGCCTGTCCCCCTTTTTACTGTTGTTCATGGCATACAGTCAAGTGAGTACAGCAAGTCTAGTAGAGCTAAGGACAGTCGTAGTACAGTAAGTCCTGAGTTATATGAGATCGTGGAGACTTCCTTTAAATGTGAAACAACATATAGGATACCAGGTCCTTGAGTAATAAGGTTAGTATAGTTTTTCTTCTCATCAATATAAGGAAACAGTCATGAACGAAACAAGTCATTTCATGAGCTCCTGTATTTGTTATAGATGTGATGAGAAGGAGTTCAAAACAACAGCTTCCTAACTGGGGCCTCTGTTTATGTGGAGTTTATATGTAGGTGTTCCTAAATCTTTTCAAAATATTGTTTTTGTGTTTGTGGAGAGATGCCTAGAAGAGGAATTGCTGGATCATACGGAAGCTCTAATATTACCTTTCGGAGAAATCTCCATACTGTTTTCCAGAGAGGCTGAATTAGGCCATGTTCGTACCAACAAGGCATTTGTAACTTTATTCGTTCTTTCTCAGTGACATATTCCAAAGCCAGTGCTCCCTCAGAACCTGACACTCTCAATTCTGGTCTTTCAGACCCGAGCTGGTTTCCAGGCTCTACCCCTTCCGGCAGTTGGCAGGTCATATTTCTCTGGAAATTGTATCCCACAGCTCTTCAAGTCATTTGACCAACATTTGTTTTCTTTCTCACCCCTGACTTCCCCCAGTAAAGCCATCAAGCTTGAGCCTTTGTGTGTACAGACCAGCTTATTGAATTCTTCATTAAGAGCTTCTTAATTTGGGGGCTGGAGTGATAGCACAGCGCATAGGGCATTTGCCTTGCATGCGGCCGACCCGGGTTCGATTTCTAGCATCCCATATGGTCCTCCAAGCACCACCAGGAGTAATTCCTGAGTGCAAAGCCAGGAATTACTGTGCACCGCCAGGTGTGACCCCCCCCCAAAAAAAATCCATAATTTTGACACTATGCAGCTCTAAGAGCAACATCATGCAGTTGACAGCAACACAAGTAAAACTAGAGGATATCTTGCTGAATGAAGTCAGAAGGAAAAAGATGGTTGCAGAATAACCTCACTTATATGTGGGACTTATAGATGCACAACAAGGTAGCAGCAAAGGGCCAAAGACCTTTTGTGAGAGAACAGATCTACACAACTGAGTTATGGGGAGGGGCTGGGAGGGAAAGGTATTGGGGTCCTTGAAAGAGGGAGGTTGTCATACTGGTAAATTATTGATAGCATTATAAACCACAGAATCTCAGTTAAAATTTTTAAAACTTCATAAATCTTCATAGTTATTCATAATTCACCACTCCCCTTTACCACACATGAGCCCCCAGTGCTGCCAATATTGCTCCCCACACACATGAAACAAATCCCCTTTTGATGCAGTAGGATAAGGTGGAGAGATTATGAATAAAAAGGAAGCCTGTGATTGCCGGGGTAATGGAACCACAAGGAGGTTCTGGGAGTTCGGTTGTCCTACCTAGGTCTCTCTGCCAGATCCTGGGTCTTACTGTATAGAAATCACTCTTTTTTTTCTGCTTGGTTTTAGAACCACACATGTTGGTGTTCAGTGGTTACTCCTGACTCTACTACACTCAGGAATCACTCCTGGTGATGCTCAGGGGACCATATGAGATGCTGGGGATCGAACCCAGGTTTGCCCCCCCCCACTGTACTATTGCTCCCACCTAAAATGACTTCTGATCTGATTCTAAGGCTGACTTGGGGCTTCACAGTGGTAGCCAGGGCCCTGGGACTGCTTGGTGAGTGGACACTTACTTAGTCAGCTGGCCGGTGGGGAAGATGGGCTGTTTTGTGGCTTGGTGCAGCTTAGCCAAGGTCTCTGCGATCACAATTAGGGTGTCAGCTAGGGCTGTGGCCTGCCAGAGGTTGGGCTAGGGCTGGGTGGAGAAGAATTGTAAATTTAAGTTTATAATTTAGTCAAATTCTCACAATAAAAACTATCATAAAATCCAATACAGCACTCCTGTACTCAAAAACTTGCCAACACTGTCTTGTTTGTCTTTCTGTGGGTTTTTCCTTCTAAATTCCTGTCTAAGCACTTGGTCTCCTCTCCTGTACTCTCTCATTTGGTGTCTAATATGGGGCCAGAGGCAGTGTCCAGGAGGTGCAGGAGCCCAACTGTGCATTCACCAGCTAGGATGAAGGGTTCACCAACTAGGGAGGGTCCCAGGAGTGCAGAGATACCAGCAGCACCCAGCACTCTGGAAGCTTCTATGGCCCATCCTGTCAGGGATTGGGGACACTATGGTATGAGGAATCTAACTGGAGGTATATGCCCTCACATTGGAGCACAATCCCAGTGTCAGATAGGGCTCATCTGATTGGGCACCCTTTGCTGAATCATCTATAGAAGTTGCTGCAAAGTCACAACTCAAAGAGCTTGATTCAGTGAAGACAGAAAAATTGTATTCATCTGTGTCGTTTTTCACACTTGCCTCTCTGCCACCATTGCTCACGTTCCTCTTGGCCAAACAAGCTCACCTCCACTACAGGACTTGCCACTGTGTCATCAGCTCTAAACCCAGGTGACGGGACAAATGATCATGACACCTGTAAATTTAAAGATAAGCCATGTGTATCCTCCATAACTCCTATAGAAGACAGAGTTGGAGGACCTGAATGGTCTCAGCCTTGAATGAGAAGCAAGAGAGGCTGATATCACCCAAGACTGCACTTGGGCCCCAGTGGACAAGGCTTGTCCAGTCCCCTGCATACACTCCACCCAAGAGGGAGTATTTCTTCCTTCATTCCAGGGAATGACTCAGCCATTCACAGCTCAGTTCTTGGCTTAATCTTTGGACCATCCTTCCTTGACTATCACCTTCTTTGGCTCCTTTTGAAAATGTGGTTTATACTGGCTGGCAGCTGAGTAACAATCTGAATCATTCCCCATCTTTCTTAGTCCAGGATGGCGGTCTTTTCAGTTGGACAGTGCATTTTATATATTTGTGAGATTTCCGTGAATATGACTAATAGTCTGCTTCACACTCTGATTCTCACAGCTGTTTTTGATCTCTCTCTCTCTCTCTGTCTCTCTCTGTCTCTCTCTCTCCCTCTCCCTCTCTGTCTCTCTCTCTTTCTCTCTCTCCCTCTCCCTCATCAGTTACTTTGAAATTTCTCTTCTTGGATATGTCTCAAGATTCCAAGAACTTCATATGGCTGGCATTCACTTTCAGAAGTCTTTATAAAGCCATACTTTCAATGTAATAACAGCTATAGATTGTATTTTTTCCTATAAGAAACCTCTGTAAGTGGAAAAATAATAGTACAAGGGTTAAGGCACATTCCTTGCATGTGACTTACCTGTTTTGATCCCTGGTACCACGTGGTTTCACGCAAACCACTAGGTGCAGTCTGGAAGCATCTGAGCACTCTTGACTGTGTCCCTAAAGACCTCCCAGAATTACTGGGGTGGACTGGGTAATCCCCACCGTGGGGCCTTGTGCAGTACCTTGTCCTCAGAACCTCACATTGAACTGTTGGTGCAGTTGACTAAGAATCGTCAGAAGGGATCCCTGAGTCTGGGATGAAAAAGGGGTACAGAAGACCTCAAAGTGAGAAATTTTAAGCTGTTTTTTGTTTTACCTGTGTTTCTTGAGTAGTGCCTTGGTTAATTCAGAGCTGCAGACAGGCAAGGCAAGTGCTCTGCCACTGAGCTATGCCTTCATGCTTGACCTGTTTTGTCTCCCCAAGACAGTGATCGGGGGATTCAGACGGGTAAAGTCAGTCACAAGCACATACACAGTGTGGACGCTTGTGCCCCCCACGGGGGAAGCCCTTACACTACATGTAAATCCATTGAAACTTCAGGACACAGGAGCAGGCCCCACCCCTCTCTGGGAGTTGTCAGGCTGGAGTGAGGAATTGGTCTAAAGCAGAAAGGCGGTCCTGACCCCCCACTCAGGCTTCCAGGTCCATCGTCCACCCTCTTGGAGAAAATTTCATAAAGGAGACTAATACTGAGATAAAATAACTCTACTCGGGAACTATGAGGGAGAGAAGTATCAAAACACGTTCAAGTGAGAACATGAGGTTTTGCAGAGGAGACAGAGCAGAGATATATATCCCACGTTGAGATGTGGGCGAATCCCAGACTAGGGAATGTACCCCACTGCCATTGAAAACTTAATTTTTAATTTGTTTTTGAAGTCACACCTGGCTGTGTTTAGAGCTTACTTCTTGTTCAGTACTTGGGGATCCAAGTATCCTGGCAGGGCTCAGGGGACCCTATGGGGTGGCCAGGTTGAATCTGGACTGGCAGCATGCAGAGAAAGCACCTTACCCTCTGTGTGTGCTCCCAGCCTCCTGAAAAGTTAGTTTTATGGGTTCCCCCACTGGATTTTTCTATGTAGATTAAAACCTATTGTTATTGATGATGGGAAATGTACAACTGGCAAAGGGATGGAAGTTGGAAATTTATGATTGAAACAATCATGAACAACTTTGTAGCTGTGCCTCTCTCATGGTGATTCAATTAAAAAGTTATTAAAAGGGGCTGGAGCAAAAGTACAACAGGTAGGGCATTTGCCTTGCACGCGGCTGACCTGGGTTTGATTCCCAGTATCCTATATGGTCCACTGAGCACTGCCAGGAGTAATTTCTGAGTGCAAAGCCAGGAGTAACCCTTGTGCATTACTGGGTGTGACCCAAAAAGCAAAAAAGTTATTAAAAAGTAACAGACTGAAATAAAGTCTGTTGTGTGGATATTTTCAAGGAGAAATGCTAGGAAAGTATAGTGGTTACCTTTCTATTTTCATCTTTGCCATTTGTTGCTGTTCTCAGGGATGCAGCCTCTGGGCTGGTTCTGAATTTCAATGGAATACCAGCTTTCATGCTTTTAGGCTGGTGCTAGATGAATGAACTTCTTTAGTCCAGACTGGCAGTCACCCTCCCCAACCCATTCCGCCAGATACCCTCCTACATCCAAGTAATACAATTTCCCAAATTTCACATCCAGGGTAATAGAGGTCTACCTCAGTTTGGAGAGATGCAAAGTCACATATCAGAGGGTCTGAATACAGGAGAGAGTAAAAATCTTGGCCATCATTCGTCAACCATAACTCAGCAGATGCCAGCCATTCTGAAGCTGGTGTACATCCTTCCTTTCCACACCTTTATAATTATGTGACAAATGTATGTGTGACAAATACAGACTGGGCTCTAAGTCAGCTCAGTGCTAGAACACATGCCTCATGTGGACAAGATCTTGGTTTCAATCCCATATTTAATCCCCCTTCCAAACTCTTTCCTCCAGCACTGCCATATATAGTCCTATTTTTAAAAAAGTGTTTTTTTTTCTGTCACTGTTATATTTTTAAATGTTCTAGTATGTGCTTCATACGTACTAAAGAATTTGATATAAATTATAGCATGTAAAGAATAAGACACTTTTTTGCTCCTAGTCAAGGAAGGAATTTTGACCAATGCCATTTGGTCTTCCTGTGTTCCCTCCTCATCCAACACTCATCACTCACCTGCAGTACAGTCGTTTCCCAGCTAGATTTCCTGCCTCTAGTTGTGCTTTCTCTAATGTGCACCCATGGAGTGGAACAATTTTTAAAAACAAAACATTTTTTATTTTGAAGAGCCAACTGAATTTTATTATTGTTCTAATGTTTTCAAATTTTAATGCAACATGGAAAGTGGATAATGTGACTAGTATTACCTAGTGATGTGACTTCTAACTTTATGCTATATTACCAAATTGCTAGTCACATTTTTATCATACTTACCAAAACTAATTTGAACTCTAAGACTAAAAGATTCTAAATGAAGAAAAGAAGAGTCTTTTGAGTACATTCCAAAAATGAGATGACCCAGTCTGTGAATAATATCAAGTCCCGCATGTCCAGTGGGTTTCAGCAATTCAATGAACTTTCTCCCTCAGAGGGAGGAGGTGTGGGGGGGGGCTCCTGAGACATCACCCCAGAAGACAATGGGCAAAGGGGGCAGAGGAGCCTATGCTCTGGTCCACTATAGGAGGGAGCTGGGGCCACCAGGGCAACACTGGGGCGTTCTTGGGAGCCCCTGAAGTGCCTGGCACAGAGCTAGGGCCGAGCCAAGCACCCCCTCCCCTCTGCAGGCTGCCCAGTGGCATATAGAGGGGAGGGGATGGCTGTGTCTGGCACATAAAGTTGGGAGAGTTGCAGTCCGTGGATGGGGGGGGCCCTGTCCCCCACTGACCTCCAGTGCTCAGGTGATGATAGGGGATCCCATAAAGCCTGGAGGCTCGACAGAGTGGAGGGGAGGGCCCTGTGCTGCTCTCACAGCCCCAGCTGCTCCTGGGGTCCATCCTGGGAGAAGGGGCTCTGGGCCCCCCAGCAGGTGGGCAAAGGGCTTCTTTAGGGCCCCTTCCATGGCCTGGAGCCCAGCAGCATCTCCACCAACTCCTCCTACAGGCCACAGCAAAGGCGTCTCTCTTCATCCATTTGCTGAACCAGAGCACTGACCTTGTGCGTCAGGCCCATGTGGATGTCCAACTCACAGTGGTCACTCTCGCCTGGGACCCGGAGCCTGGGCTCCCCAGGGCCAGCCTGCAGTCCCACGCCTCCTCCTTCTGGGCACAGAGCCCATCCCTGCGACGGCCGTGCTCCTGAGTCAGCTGGGCCAGGCTTCCTGCTAGCCGCCCCTCCATTCTGCAGTAGCGCCCACTCCTCACACACGGGGCCAGCCCGGCCAGCAGTAGCAGGGCCCCAAGTCCCAACACAGGCAGACACACCTGCAGAGCAGCCCACCGAGTGAACACTGGGGACTCAGGGCCCCTCGGGGCGGTGGCACCACCTGCTTCCTGAGAGAAAAGGCCAGATTCGAGAGCCACACAGGACAGGACAGTTTCTCCATGGCTCTACCTGCCCACAGACACCAGCCAGTCACCATGGACGCAGATCTGTCCTGGAACCCAGCAGCACCGACCATTCTGGACGAGCCAAGTGATGTGGTCTGTGGGGGTGGACGGAGGGGCAGGAGAGAATGGAGGGGGATTCCCCCATGGATGTCCAGTGTCACCTGACCCTTAGAATTTCATTCAAGATGAAATTGTCCCAGCATATGAAAGCCTCTGGAAGGAGAGAGCTCAGAGGGGCAGTGTGGATGCTGATGCCCTGGCCTCTGCTTCGTCATCTCTCCTTTTCCTGAAACTGCCAGCAGTGACCCCCAAACATGGAGCCATGGAGCCAAGGATGTCCTCTGAGCAGCACCTGGTGTAGCCAAAAACAAAAGCACAAAATAAAAATTGAAATATAAACCCCTCAAATTACTCAGGGACTGCTCCTGGCTCCTTGCTCAGCTGTATCCTCCAGTGGTGACAGAGGACCATATTCAGTGTCAGGAGCCCCCGTGCTGTTTCTCCCTCATCCCTCCATTCCCCATTTGGACATTGGCCTTTGGGCTATATTCCTGCACAGTTCTCCATAGACCATGCACTGCCTAAGACCAATCCCAGATGCAGGCCATGTGCTCTGGCCATTTGGAATATCTCACAGCCCCTGAGACCACTGGGGCTTTTATTGTTGCTCTTTGGTTGTTTTGGCGTTTTTCATTGTCAATACTGATAATAGACCTAATGGCCTCACAGATGCAAGGCAAGTGCTCTCTCTCGAGTCAACATCCCTGAGCCTCCATTTTGATTTCTATTCACATCCACCAGCTCAGTGGAGGCTGAACTTGGTATCCATGCACCACATGGTCCCTCTCAGTGGCTGTCTTATGCCCCAGGCCATGATTTCAAGATCCACATACTTCTATACAAACCAAATATAGTGTCCATTAATCTCTTCCTATTGACTTCAGTGTCAAATCAAAACTCTCAACTGTTTCCATTCCCACCTGTTTCTGTTTGGGCCAATTATTGTCCCTCAAGGGAAGGTGCTTTTTCCTCAAAATTGGTCATTGGGTTTTGGTCTAAGAAGTTGCCCTCATCATTTCCTGCACCTTCTCCCACAGGCATCTATCAATGTTGCTGTCAGCTGTTAGCTGGTCTGTCTTGCCTTTTAGGCAACAGGGCTCTGTGGGAGGGAGACAATCCTGCTGCCCTGCTGCATCCCTGGGCCAAGCACTGCACCTGGCACCAATATCAGTAATGCTTGAAGGGAAGTGTCAGTGATGGTTGGGCTCTTAGAACAAAGAGAAGGTGCACAAACAGTCGAGTGTAGGTGGAGCACTGATAGATGGATGGATGGATAGATAGATAGACAGATAGATAGAGATAATCACTGCTAAATAGGAAAGGCATGAAAGTGGTGATAGAAAGTTAGTTTCCTCTTCTTTGTGGGGTACTATAGAAATGCTTCAGATTGCTCCTTATAAGTTTAGTAACTAGGAAATTCCCTCCTTCCTTTGAATAAAAATCTGTTTCAAAGGTGGTTATGGTTTTGTTCTGAATTTTATTAATTCATTGTCCTATAAATAAATTATGGTCAAACTCATATACTCAGTAAATTTGGTATACGTGTCTCTTTATGTTATTGCCATTATCACAAAACATACTTATATTACTAATACTTATAACAGAAACTTACATAACATTTTAAAACTACACTTTAAAAAGGCCCTCCCGTTGTTCATCGATTTGCTCGAGCGGGCCCAGTAACGTCTCCATTGGAGACTTTGTTGTTACTGTGCTTGGCATATCGAATACATCACGGGTGGCTTGCCAGGCTCTGCCATGCGGGCAAGATACTCTCTGTAGCTTGCCGGGCTCTCCGAGAGGGGCGGAGGAATCGAATTCGGGTCACATGATAATAATAAAATTATTTCAAAAATTGAAACAATTTTAAAAATTATTTTTAATCACTTTAATTAAAAATAAAATCAAAATAATAATAAAATAATACAGAGCAAAGGGGGGGAAGAAAGGGAAATAAATTGCTTTTCTAGATTAAAACGTAGCACATTCTCATTGTGGCCTAATTAGAAATACAGAATAATACAGAGCTACCAAGATACAGTCCCACCAGGGAAAGGTAACCACCGTTATTAACATTAGCAAGTTTTCACTTTCAATAACCTTTTCACTGTATTTACGGTGGAAAAGTTCATAGAGAGTGAGTGTTGAGAGAATGCATGAGGAAAGAGCAGGGAAGGTCAGTGCCTTGGCCCTTTAGCGGAGACTGATTCAACTAGACTGGTTTGGTTTGTTTGCTTGTGGGCTACACCATCAGTGCTTGGGGTCTACTCTGACCTCTGCACTCAGGGGTCACTTAGGCAGGCTCAGGGGACCATATGGGGCCTGGGGGTCAAACGCAGGTATGCAAAGCAAGCACCTACCAACCTGTGTTTGTGAGGCTACATTTTCCAGCCCCCTAGTGTCAGAGGGTGGTCAAGTGGTCAAGGGTGGCCCATCAAGCACCACCAGGAATGATTCCTGAATGCAGAGCCAGGAGTAATTCCTGAGCACCACTGGGTGTGACCCCAAAATAAATAAACTGAAAAAAAAGAGAAAACTGTGGAACAGGGGGAAGGTTCCCAGTGGACTTTCACTGACCTATTATTCACACCACTGGACACCCCTTATTTTTTGGGGGTGTCACACCCGGTGATGCACAGGGGTTACTCCTGGCTCTGCACTCAGGAATTATTTCTGTATGCAGGCCAATGTTTGGAGATAGAGAGTCAGCTGTCCAGGTGGAATTTTACTGAATTTTGGACGGACTCAAGTTAAAGAAAAAATAAGGAAAATTCAATATTCATATCATAATTTAAGCTTGGGATGTGACCTAGTGGTAAAGAGCAAGGTTCATATATGTGAGGCCCTGAGTTGATATCTGCCCCCCCACCCCGCAACATACACACACACACACACACACATACAAACACACACACACATCAGTACAGTATATCTTGACATATATTTAAATTGTCTTTTATATCTTCCAGTAAAGCTTTTTGGTTTTTACTTCCCATAACTGTTTTACCTTTCTCATCAAATCAATTCCTGGGTATTCTCATTTCTCTTGTCACTATAAAGATTTAGATATAAATCACCTCTATTTTTATAATTAAAAAAATCCATATATTATTGGTTTTATTCCTAGTCACTTACCAAAGCATTTCATGGCTTCTTACAGTCTCTTGAATGATGTCTTTTGGATTCCCTAGGTACAAAAATCACTTCCCACTCACATAATAATCTGTTCCCTCTCATTTTAGATAATACACAGAAATTCTTTGACTGGAGAGAGAGAGCGTCCAGTTGTGCTCTTCCAAGCTGCCTCTCCCCAGTGCCCTGGGCAGGAGAGAGAGGAAAGTGGGGTGGACGCTTGCCTAGCACATAGCTGACCCAAGTTCGATTCCCACCGGCCCAGTGGGCCCATCAAGCACCACCAGGAATGATTCCTGAGTGCAGAGCCAGGAGTAATTCCTGAGCACCACCGGGTGTGACCCCAAAACAAATAAACTGGAAAAAAAGAGAAAACTTTGGAACAGGGGGAAGGTTCCCAGTGGACTTTCACTGACCTGCTATTCATACCACTGGACACCCCTTATTTTGGGGTGTCACACCCAGTGATGCACAGGGGTTACTCCTGGCTCTGCACTCAGGAATTACTTCTGGCAGTGCTCAGGGGACCATATGGGATGCTGGGATCGAACCCCAGTTGGCCGCATGCAAGGAAAATGCTGTACCTGATGTGCTCTCGCTCCAACCCCCCTGGATACCCCTTTGCTTTCTTTAAAAGTCACGACTGTCCCTTGAAGGGAAGAACAGCTAGGAGGCAGAATGATCTCTGCCTCTGAAGAGGGCATCTTCCCAGGTGACTGGCAGAGGAATGAGGCTAGCATGAGCACCCCAGTCACCTTCTCGGCAAATGTCCCCGACCCCTAGGCTCACACCAGCCTTCACTTCTCTGCCTCTCTTCCTGGCCCATTGTCTCCCACGACCAGGCCGTTCACGGTGCTCTCTGGCTGCATGAATGGTTTCTCTGCCTCTCCTGGAGCTGGGCCTCTCTTTCAGCCCCCCCGCTGCTGGCCACTACACAGGGAACACTCTGTCACTCTCACTGTCACTATCCTCCCGTTATTCATCAATTTGCTCGAGCGGGCTCAGTAACATCTCCATTATGACAAGTGTTACTGTGTTTGGCATATCGAATACGTCACGGGTAGCTTGCCAGGCTTTGCCGTGCAGGAGAGATACTCTAGGTAGCTTGCCGGGCTCTCCGAGAGGGGCAGAGAAATCGAACTCGGGTCGGCCATGTTGGCCGCTTGCAAGGCAAACGCCCTACCCGCTGTGTCATCACTCCAGCCCAGGGGGGACACTCAACCACTTAAAAAGAATTTAGTCCACAGGACTTCAAGCAGACCCAAATGACTCTTGGGAGCTTCTGATCTCTGGCCAGCCCAGCTCAGATGAGCAGACAAGAGACAGGGGAGGGGGACCAGACCTCTGGTTGGTGGGGTAAAGCTCCACCGTGATCACATCCAGCGCATTCCAGGCAGCAATGCTGGTGCCACAGAATAGGCATTGCCAGCCAATCATCGCCGACTCACTGTTGCCAAAGAACAGGAAGAAGCAGCACACCGCCGAGATGAGCATGGAGCCCCCTGCGAGGGAGAGCAAGGCAGAGATTCAGGTGCGCCTGTCCATTCGAAGTCCCATTGTGCTCGCAGGATCCAACAGGGAATGAGGAAACTGGACTCAACCAAGGGTGTGCATTTCAGAAAGATTTATGCATTATCTTACAAGCGATTGGGGTGTGTGTGTGGAGGGGGGCAGGTGATTCATGCCCTTACTGCAGTGCTAAGTGAATCAGGGATGCCACAGACATAAAGGGGTTTCCCAGGGTTGGAGCAAACATGTCATCCCCAGGCCACACACCAGCACAATCACGGCTTTCGTTGGGCAGATTCCACTGCCCCCCACCTCCCAGCACATGGACGGGGTGTCCCCCCAACTCACCAATCATCTTGAGCCTCCCAATTCTGTCCATGAGCAGAGCAGAAATGATGTTCCCAGGCAGGACAGAGAGACTGCCCAGGAAGCTGACGAGGTAAATGAGAAAGTCATTGTCCTCCTCCAAAGCCATGTGGCACCCCTCCTTCTGTTTCAGGAACGTGGAGTTGACAAAGCGGCAGTTGATGAATTTATGCTCGTAGAGGTCTGGGGAGAGAAGGAAATACATGTCTGGTCCATGGTAGACAGACAGTGCAGGGGAGCCCAGGGCATGGATGGGCTGTGGTCCAGAACTTGACCTGAGGCAGTGTTCTCATTTACGATGGTGAGGACATGAGCCTGGACTGGCCAGTTCCCACTAGGGCTTACAGTATTGTTTCACTCATGTCCTCTGTTCCTGCAAAGACCCTTCATATGTAGCACCAATTATCTGAGATAAAGAACTTTGGTGCCCAGGGATGGAGCAACAGCAGAGCAGGGGGGGCACTGGCCTTGCACGCAGCCAACCTGAGTTTGACCCTTGGCATCCCATTTGGTCTGTGAGTACCACCAGGAGTAATTCCTGAGTGCAGACAGAAGTAAACCCTGAGCATCACTCAGTGTGGCCCCCCAAAAAAAACAGAAGGAAAAAAAGATAGTGTGTCTAGTTTGAGCCATACTTGAACCCGAAATCTATGTCTCCTTCCCAAAACTCAGCACTGGGCACTCATATCTGTGAACACATTTCTATTCTGAAAGCTTATACCAAGAAGTTTGAGTGTTAGACAAGAACAGGCACATCAGAGCCAGGCTAGCTGTGCCCACAAGTCCTACCTGTATTATAAAATACTGATGACTCGATGGTGCAGTTTTTGAAGTAAGTATCAGTAGATGTCACATCTTCAAAGAAGCACTCGTTAAAGAAAGTGTTCTCGAAGAGCACGTGTTTCAAGTACATCCTTATGAATCTGTGAAAAAAGACAGCTGCTTGAGTGACTCACCCAGTTAAACGGGACACAGGAGATCAAAAATCAAGCCCCAAAATAGACCAACAAACCCAAAGGTACCGGAATATTATTTCCAATCCAAGCGAAGTTGCCCACTTCTCAGTTGTGTGTAAGACTTCTACATTTCTTTCTTTTTTTTGGGAGGGGGGTCACATCAGTCATGCTCAAGGATTACTCCTAATTCTGTGGTCAGGGATTACTCCTGATTTTGTACTCCTTGTGAGCTCAGGGGGCCATATGGGATGATATGGTTGACCCAATAAGCTGCTTTCAAGATAACCACTATCCTATCTCTCTGGTCCTGGACATAAACCTTTCATATACTAGTGTAGTCTCTTTGTAGAACAATTTTGCATACCCTCCCTTTGCCTTAGAAATATTACAGGACTGTAACAATTTATTCCACATATTCTTGGTTATGCACTCAAAGAAATGCATTCACCGGTTTGCCCTAAGGAAGCAGAAGACGTGGTCGGGTCACTGTTCGAATCATGTCACTGCTGTCACTTTATCTTAGGGACCCTCATGTCCAGAGCCTGGCCTAGGAGGTGCTCTAAATCTGCAGCTGCCATGTTTCAGGCGAGGGCTGGGAGACAGTGCGGGAGGAAAGGCATTTGCTTTGCACTTGGTCGGCCATGGGGTTTTCATGTGCACACGTGACCTTCCCCTTGAACTGTAAATCAGCCAAGATGAAGTCACTGCCTCCAGACACAGGGTCCCTGCAACTAAGCTCTGCCCAGACGGTGCCCAGCTGTAGGGACACATAATGACCAGCAGATGGCAGCACGATGTAAGAAAAGACAAAGGGTCCTCCTTGCAGTCCTCTGGGAAAGGAAGTGTGTGTGTGTGTGTGTGTGTGTGTGTGTGTGTGTGTGTGTGTGTGTGTGAGCGTGTGTGCATGTGTGCGTGTGTGTGCGTGTGG
>JAOXYA010007108.1:0-14254 GCA_028565675.1 Sorex palustris | reverse complement strand
GTGGGGGGGGAGGGATTCTGGGATCTGTGGTGGTGGGAAATGGGCACTGATTGAGGGATGGGTATTTGATCATTGAATAATTGAAACCCAAGCACAAAAATGTAAGTCTACAACTGTACCTCATGGTGTCTCACTAATAAAAATTAAAAAAAAAAGAAAGAAAAGAAAAAAATCAGGGGCCAAAAAATAAAATATAAAAGTCAGGCTGGAGTGATAGTATAGTGGGGAGGGCGTCTGCCTTGCATCAGCAGGGCTAACCCCCTAAAAAACCAGAATGAAAGATGGAGGCAGTCCTGGGCGTTTTCAGCCAGAGTGAGCGCTCAGTCGGGCAAGTGCTTCTCCTTACCTGTGCAGAAGACTGAGAAGTGAGTCTTCTTATCAATAAGTGTGAGGCTCCCTGATTTATTTATCTTTAAAAAATAATAATACTCAGGGGCTGGAGTGATAGCACAGTGGGTAAGGCATTTGATTGCATGCGGCTGACCAGGGTTTGAATCCTAGCATCCCATATGGTCCCCGAGCACCACCAGGAGTAATTCCTGAGTGAAGAGCCAGGAGTAACCCCTGTGCATCACTGGGTGACCCAAAAAAGCAATAGATAGATAGATAGACAGACAGATAGATAGACAGACGGATAGATAGATAGATAGATAGATAGATAGATAGATAGATAGATAGATAGATATACTCACCCCCTTGCAAGAAATTTATCCTAAATGAACAAATAAAATTCCCCTCAGTTGCACCCGAGGTCACTGCTGTCCCCGGTCAGTCGGCTACACCTGGGAAACTACTCCAGCCCACTGATGTAGTCATGGTGCTTTCCAGGCGTTGCAGCGGTGCCTTGCAGTGGCACGCTGTGACTCTTCTGTTGGTTATTGGGTTTCACGGTGAATGCTCTGTCGCATTTCGCATCAGTGCTCTGGACTATTCCTGCGGTGTCTCCTGCCATTGTCTTCCATGGTCCTGGGTGACGTTGGCCTTCGGAAGGAGTGGCGGATTACCCCCTCGCTTCTGAGCGAGATGGTGGAGAATTCTTATTCTTATCAGCTTAGAAGGCCAACAGCGACCCGCCAGAGACTCCATGTGGTACTGGGCTCTGTGGTCATTCGTTGTGGATTTAAGTTTGGTTTTTGTTTGGAGACCGCAAACCATGGTGGTCAGGAGTGACCTCTGGCCATGCTAGGTGACCCTCTGGGGGGCTGGGGATCTAACCGGGGCCAAGGGCCTCACCCCTGCTTACTCACTCCAGCCCTGGTTTCTGTTGTGAAAAGGTAGATCCCATAAGGCTAGAGAATTAAGCAAGGGTTAAAGGACTGAGCCCCCAGCACCAGTGGTACCCAAGCATCACAGTCGTGACTTAGGGTCCCCGGACAGACACCTCTGGCCCTTTCATTGAATGGACAGTCTGGCTGGCCTAAAATAGCTGGTGGGGACCTGGGTCCCTGAGACCCAGACAGGTGGCTAATTGCCATGAGCTATGTTTGTTGGATGCCAGGGCTGCTCCTGGCACAGTGATCAGGGGACCATAAGGGCTTCCGGGCTGCTCTGTACATGGTGCTTAAGGGACCACGGAGAGCCAGGGCTTGAGCTCAGGCTTCCTGCTCGCCCAGCCTAGGCTCCAACCTTTGTACTCTCTCCCAGCCCAAATCTATCAATCTCATGGTTTTTTTCCCCCCAAAGAAACAGTTCTGTTTTATTTTCTTCATTGATTTGCTGTCCTCAGTTTCTTGGTGTGCTATATTTATTCTTCAGCCTGCCTTGGATTCAATTTGCCATTCTTCTAAATTTCCTACGGTAGAAATGAACTCATATTCTGTATTTCTTTCTCATCTATCCAATCCTCTAAACATCCCTCAGAGCCCTGCTTTAGAGTTATATCTCACCAATTTGGGTAAGTGGTGTCTTCACATTCTTTTAGCTCAGAGTACCTTTTTCATCACTGGAAAGTTGATCTTTGTTTTGGAGCCACACCCGGCAGGGGTTTGCGCCGGCAGGCTCAGGGATTCTTCTCAGGATGCCAGATGCCGGGGATTGAACCAGGTCAGCTGAGTGCAAGGCAAACGCCCTACCTGCTGTGCTGTTGCTCCGGCCGTGGGAAACCCATCTCTGAGGGGAATTGTGTCCTGTTCAGGGGTCCCAGTGCCACTTTGGGCTGAGTGAGCAGCGAGAATGTGGCAGGAATGGAGATGCTGGCGGAACCTACTGGCATGGCAGAGATGGGCCTCAGGAAGCCATGGGTTAGGGGCCCGACCACCGTGTTTGAACCCCACTTCCTTTTGTGAAGCGTCAGCATATTTAGCTTTGCACATGCAGGGCTCAGGGAAAATGCAAAGCCCCGCTGGACACATGTTACAGGGACGGACAGCTCCCAAACCAGAGAGAATGTCCTCTCCCATTGATTGGCCCGTTAAATGTGGACGGTGACACTGGTCACTGGCCATGCCGCATGGACGCGGGGCCCCTCTTTCTGCGTGAGTCCCAGGGGCTGGTCCTGGCAACCTGGTCCTTCATCACTGGACGTGACCCTGCCCTGCGGCCTGGCCTCGGATGGGCACCGACAGCTGACTGTCAGATGCCCCGAGGCGACTCCAGCCCTCCCAAATGCTGTCTCTCGCGTCCCCCAAGCAGCGTCCCCGGTCCCTCAGTGCAGGCGGCTTGTCTCTCTTGGCAGGCGGGGGTGGCGGGCAGAAAGTTGATCTGGACCAGCTCAAATCCCTGTTGCACCTGGTGCACCCGCTCTACAGGGCCCTGCACTTGGACGAACAGCAGAGGAGGAGAGAGCGCCACCTGGTGGATAAGATTGGCCACCTCACCCGCCAGCTGCAGCCCCTGGAGCAGGTAAGGGTTTCTCCCTGCTAGAGCCCAGGATCCGGGTGGGGGTCGCACCTGGGCTTGCCACGCCCCCACCCTCCTGACAACGCAGATGCTCAGATGTTTGGGGCAGTGCTGCGGGAGTGGGGAACCACATTTCAGTCCACCCCTTTTTAGAGGCTACTCCTTGGTTCTTTCCAAACTGAGTTTCTGTGGCTGAAGGGGTGGCACAGCGAGGTGAGTATTTGCCTGGCACGCAGCCGACCCAAGTTCGATCCCCGGCATCCCATAGAGCCCCCCGAGTACCACCAGCAGTGAATCCTGAGTGCAGAACCAGGAAGAACCCCTGGGGAATAAAAAACCCAAGTTTGCCTGTGATCCTCTGCCCTCACGCTGCATCCTCAAGGATTCTCTGTATCAGCCTGCGGTGTAAAGGCCGCTCTCCCGGGTCCCTGTGTCCTGCTTCCTGAAACAGCATGTGTAGTCCAGGATCCCCCGAGCGCTGGGAGACACAGGGCAGTGCTGCTGTTCTGGGGTGGCTGTCAGGGAGCGTGTGCGGGTGCCCAGGAGTCTGGGGGAGAGTACCTCAGTGCGGGAGAGCGTTCGGGAGTCCTGAGATGTCAACCCACAGCACACCATCCGGGCTGGTTAGGGTTTGCTCCCAGGAGCCTCATGAACTGACCTGAAGAGCTCTCTTTAACTTTTTTTTTTCTTTTTGGGTCACACCCTGCCATGCACAGGGGTTCCTCCTGGCTCTGCACTCAGGAATCACTCCTGGTGGTGCTCAGGGGACCATATGTGATGCCAGGGATCGAACTCCGGTCGGCTGCGTGCAAGGCAAACGCCCTCCCTGTTGTGCTGGCGCTCCAGCCCCTAAGGCAAGATTCTTCCCACACTCACATAAAACTGAATCCTTTGAAATAAACGCAGACCTGCCTGCCTTTTCTTTGGCCGGGGGCCAGCAGGCGTTGCCAGCGATCACAGCTGGGCTTCCCACGTACCCTCAGTGTCACTGTCCAGCCTGGCTGTGGAGCAGGGCGGGGCAGGGGACTGTGGGGCCGGGCTGGGGGCGGGGTGTGGGGCGGGGACAGGGCAGGGCGGTGGGAGGGTGGCTGTGCCTGAGTCGCTCTCCTCCTGCCCCAGGTGAGAACAGGGATCCAGGCACGTGCCGAGGCCGAGGTCAGCTGGGGTCAGCTGGCGGCTGTGGGCGGGGCTGGCGCTGCTGTCGGCGCAGGGCGGGGCGCTGGCCGGGTTCACCTGATGGATCTACTCCTGGGACATCACGGAGCCCGTCACCTACTTCCTCGTCCTGGCCAATTCCATGGGCTTCTTCCCGTACTTCATCACCACCCGGCAGGTGAGCAGCGGGCGGGGCCGGGGGTGGGGGGTGGAGGGGAGGGCGCCGGGGAAGTACCCGGGCCTGAGCGCGGCCGCGCCCTCCCCGCCGGCCCTTCGCTCTGGGCGTTTGTCCGGCTGGTTCCTTGTTCCTGGAAGCAGCCGAGGGACCGTTTCGAGCCGAGATGGGTGCGGCTCACGGATTTCCCTGAGGAGGAACTCGTTCAACTTTGGGTTCTCAGAGCCTCATTTGCAAGTAAAATCGACCCGTGTTGCGCCAACCCCCACTTCCGCTTCCTCGTCGTTTGATGCTCCCCAGCGAGCTTTTCCCGGAGCCGTTGCCCCGCCTGTCAGTGCCTGAGGCGGCAGGTTCTGGAGGCTCGTCCCTCTCCCCTTCGCCTGCTTTGGAGGCTCCGTCTCTCCCCTTCAGAACTACACGTTCGCAGCCGGCCGTGCGGAGCCGGCAGTTCCTGCACTTCTTCCACAAGCGCCCGCACCGGCTGCGTTTTGACGTGGCTCCTTGACAATGAGCTGAAGGAAGAGCTCGCCAAGGTACCAGACTCTGGGCGCTGGCCAGGCGCAGGGACCACCCAGGTCTCCAAGAGAAACTGTGTCCAGGGAAAAGCTGGCACAGGAGCCGGGCAGAGGCAGGACCGAGGGAGGTGGCCGCCCAGGCGAGCCCTGGGCTTGTTGCTTCCCAGAAAGAGGCTCCCTTGAGCCTGCAGACAGGAGGTCTTTGTCTCTCCCCCCAAGAGAGACAAAGTCTGTGCGCCTGTCTGTGTTCCCAGGGCTAGACCGCAGGGACACGCAGCCGCCAACCCCAGCCAACGTCCCCTCTGTCCAGGTGATGACTACACAGCACAGAAACAGACTGGACGTTTTCCTTAGTGATTTCTGACCCAGAAGTTTGGGTTCAAAAACAATCCTTCCGTGCACAGCACCTGGAAGAACCAGAGGTTGTTACACCAGAGGTTACCTACCCCAGGAATACCCCTGCTCTTCAACTGACACAAAAAATGCTGTAGCTGAGGCTTTTTTGTTTTCCTTTTTTTTTTTTTTAAATCTTGGGACCAGAGCGATATTACAGCGTGCAGGGCATTTGCCTTGCTCACAGCTGGCCCTGGTTCGATGCCTGGCATCTCATGTGGCACCCTGGTCCCCACCATGACGCAGAGGGAAAGTTCTTCCAACTGACACACTGGGAAATGAGGCTCCCGGGGGAGAAGGGGGGATCCAGTCCCAGGAAGGACTCTTCCAGGCTTGCACGGTGACCAGTCAGCATCTGCACATCCTGAGCCCTTTGGACCCCTGATGTCACCCACTTCTCTCCTTCCTCCGAAGGCCAAGCACGCCCTCAGCCACCTGCGCCACTTCCAGCACCTGCGGAAGCAGTGGCAGTCAGGGGGGAACGGATCGGGATCTCCCCTGGAGGTGTCCACTTGACTCCTCCGTCGGTCTCTGTTTGTTAATAATAATTTTTAAATGCTTACATAACATAGGTTTTCTTGGTTTCACTTGAAGTGTGTGGGTTGTGGCTTTTGGCCAGAGAGAAATTGCAAAGCAGGCAGTGGATTCTGCTGCTTCTGCTGGCATCCACTCCTGAGCACGACTTGCAGTAGTCTCGAGCATGTCAAAGTGGAGCAGAGCTACCCCAGCTACCATTCTAAACTGGAACGCATGAAGGGATAAGAGAAAATACAAACTCCAAACTGTCTCCAAAAGTCATAAGCTTTTACTGTAAAAAATCAAGTATTACAAATGTTCTTCAATCTTAGCCAAAAACCTCTTTCACCATAATTTAAGCTGCTGTACCATATGTTTGATTCTCATGGTATATAAGAGATGAATGAGGAATAATTCTACAGACAGTCAGGTAAAAATGAAGCCACGGCCTCACTGGGACTTGGGGCAGAAGCACAGCTTCTTGGTGAGCATGGAGGCAAAGCAGGGAATCTGCTTCTTGCCTTTGGCTCTTGGGTCATCACTCTTACTCTCTCGGCGTGACACCATCCTGTTGACCAGAGTCAGCAACTCTGTGAACTCCCAGTTCGTGCCATACCTTGCCAGCACCTCACACAAATCCTGGATGTACCATGAGCCATACTCGGTATTCCGATGTGAGAAATAACCTGAAGAGGCAAAGCACAGGGTCATCAACGGGGAATGCTCACGGAGTTCCTTGGAGATGGTCAGACATGTCCCCAGACTGTTGGGGGAGGGGTTAGGGGATTCATTCAAGATGGCGGCGCTGGCTGCATCTGGACCAGAGAGCCAGGAGGGGGATCCCTGCCTCAGGTGGGGGCCCAGGAAACTGCAGAGTCTCTAAGCTCAGGCACGTCAGGCAGGGACCAGCCATCAGCTGCTGTTAAGGAATCTAGGACAAGCACCATCTTAGCAGTGCCCCTGTCTGAAACAGACCCTGGAGACTTGAAAACCAATAGCCCCCCCACACACTGCTGGCCACAGCGTGCTAACTCTTACAGAGACACCATCCAAGAACCAATCAGGCTGTGGAGACAACAAAAACATGGGATGAGGTCTGGCTTAATGCACTGAAGCCCAGGCACAGAATCATTCGCACACAAGGGGTCCCAAAGGGAGGGAAAGGGGTAGGGAACTTCAGAACCCGGAGGACCCTGACAGCAGCATATCACATAGGTGGATCCAAAACCTCCACGCTGGCCTGCTGGGAATTAAGATGCTTCCAATCAGGAATCCTCAAATTTCAATTCTGATAACCTTCCTGGAGAGCGTTTTCTAAGTAGGCCAGAGGAATTCAGCTTTACAGGAAATAATAATCTTAAGCTCAAGTGGGAAAACAAAGTTTGGCTGACAATGATTAACTTCCGCTATACGATTGCTATTTGTGGAGCTGGTCGTGAAGGTTGATAGTAAAACTACAATAGCCAAAGCCGAAGAGGAAAATGTGGGGAATAAAACTGTGCTTTTCAAATGAGTTCAAAATTGTTTTATGAACCTCATGGCAATCATAAAGCAAAACCGGAACTCAATTTTATCTATCAGTTGATCGCCTTAGATATAAATGGACTAACTCAAGAATTAACACCCTAAAGGGAACTAGAGAAGAACAGATGAAAGAACATGCAGAAACACGCAGAGACAACGGTGACAGTAAGAGCTAAATCTCTGAGCATATAGACTTGGAAAATATTTAGCGAGGCTAATCGGGGAAAAGCGCATCAATAAGCAATGAAAGCGAAAGTGAGGTAACCCAGATGGCGAAAGATCTACAGGCTGTGGAGTTTATGCCCAATTCAATCAGCCTAATCAGTGGCTGAATAAATAGCAGTACTCCTACCTTAAGTAAAAAAAAAAGAAAAAAAAGAAAGATCTACAGGCTGACAAGTAGGAGAGTGAGGAAACAAACCAGAAACTCAAGGCCATCCCAGGGCTCACATACTAGAGTATTAAGTCAGCCAAGCAATATAAAATGAATGACTGAGGGTCTGCCTTGGGTTCAGGCTCAAGGGGTGGTTGGGAAAACTGGAGACAAGGGTGGTGGGATTGGAGTTGGAACACTGAATGCCCGTAACAAATCATTGTGAACTTTATGAACTCTGTAAAGCACAGAGTTTATATAAGTTGTTGGGGAAATTTTTGTTTTTAATATTGTATCACTAATTCAGTAATACACACAGGATATTCTATATTACCAACCTTACCTACATCAATAAATGGTACGTCACTTACACAATAAATAGTGCATCAGTGCTACATCAAAAACACAGGCACCGATGACCACCCATGGCCATGGCCACTAACCATGAGGGGCCTTCATCCTGGTGCCACTTGGGCCCACACCTGAAGCCAGAGCCCCCCCGGACCCAACGCACCTTCAGCCACAGAGTAGCACATGAGGAAGTCGGCCCCGGCGGGCAGCGTGTGCACAGACGCTGCGTCCACCTGGGTCTCATTGCTGTCGGGCAGGCGGGTTGCGTCGACCTCATCCTTGGGCTGGACAGGCACATCATACTTGTCACCGCGACAGGCCAAAGACACAGGCAGGAGCGAGGCTGACGGGGACCCACTGCTGCCAGCATGGCTCAGAGGGCCCCAGGGCTAGCTGGGGAAGCACACAGTTCTGACTCAGGGACAGCCCAAGAACCGCCATGTGTCCTTGATTGGCCAAGAGAAAAAAGGTGTGAGCACTCTTGCACTTCAGGAAATGCCGCCAATGGACAGGCACTGGGGCTTTGGATTTTCTTTTGAATTATTTAGGGTGTTAAACTGGGCCAAGATCTCACCAGAAGAACCACATGAAGACAAGTGACGATGCAATAAGCAAAGGGTCTTTATTGGCTAGCTTGAGCTAGGGCCCTCATCTGGCTCACCCACACAGTGGCAGCCTTCTTAGAAGGAGTGGCCCCGAGTCTCAAATGTGAGGGGTTTTTATACCATAGCATTATATAACAGGGATTTTCTGCAGACAACCCTTTTGGCCGCAGTCTGAGGGCCTTTCCACTACCTGCAATTAGCTGATTGGTTACAAGTCAGAGTTGCATAAGGATTACATGAGAGTTCCATAAGGGTCATATAGTGGTTATTAAGGGTTATTGCCTACCTGCATCTGATAGGTTTTATAGAGGGGACTTCCCAATCTCTATCTGATTGGTAACCCTTAGTAGACCTTGCCATGGCTATCTCACTTCGGGGAAATCATGATTCAATATCAGGTATCTGTGTTCAATTCTAGGAATTCTGGAACTGCAACCCAGGCCTAGCTTCTTCTGGCTTCTTTATAAGCCTGTCATGATGCTGCCTTTGCTTCTCTGTCTCTCCAGGGGGGATGCTCAGGAGTCTGCTCCAGCCCTCTCAGCTCAAACGAAGGGTAACACATTTCTGGGCCCAACACGTGGCCTGCCTGGTTGTCCCGAAGAAGAACACTCTAGAATGTTCCGTCTAGCGAGAGGGAGACAGGAATGGAGGTGGTCGGCAAGGTCCCCAGGCTCAGCTAGTCTCACACCCTGACTTCCATGGGATTAAAGACAGAAACACTTTACCAGTTCTTTTTAGGATAAGGTGGGATTATGACCCAGGGTTCAAATGGCAACTCTCAGTGACAGCATCCAAAGCCTCTAGCACCCGGAGAAGTTGCTCTGGGAACTGTCAGTGTCCTCACAATCATTGACGGTCTCACCTGAATGATGAAGATCTTGGGCTTGCCCACCAGGCTCTGACACTTGTCGCCTTTGAAGAAGTCCGTCAGCATGGGAATTTCCACCTTAGCATCGTAGGCGTAAACGTGATTGCCTTCGCCATGGCTCAGGAAAACACAGAGAAAGCAGTCGGCGTCGACATGGCTGACAGTTGACGCTGACATTCAGAGAGGAGCAAGTGCTTGTTACCTCTACCTAAAAATCCAGTCTGCACCCCCAAGGCTCCTCCCAGAACTTCCAGGAGTGAATCCTGAGCACAGAGCCAAGAGTAAGCTCTGAGTACTGCAGCCAAATCAAACTAACAACCCAGATTAATGACAAAAACTAAAGGGACTATGGTGGTCATACATCAGGTCCCAAAAATGTTACTGACAATACAATAATGAGAGATCACATTCATTCATGTGATTTTGTATGGTTAATCTCCACTGAATTAAAAAAAAAATTAAACTATGGAAGCCATGTCTGCACGTGGAGAAAACCAGTACACAAAGGTTTCATGCAGAGGGACTTTTATGGGGAGCCCTGTTCAAGTGCCCAGGGATTTTGGCAATCAAAGCTTTTTTGTCATCTGCTGCTTAGGACATTCTGGAAAGACCCTTTTGTTTTTATTTTGTAAACTCAGGTGAGTGAGAATCCACGGCAGGGAGCACAGCCATCTCCATGGACAGATAAAGGCATTCAAGAGAGGAGACACAGATCTGAAGGGAACTTAGTGATATCAGAATCCCAAGGCCGAAGGTCATGGCCCACAAGCTGCTGGCCAGCCCTTAGCCAGCCTGTGGCCTGCTGCACTTCTGAGTCTGCTTTGTTCAATCAGAGACTCCACTGTGACACGGGAATGAGAGTGTGGCTCCACAGAGCCCACCTCCAGGGAAGCACTGAGATGTGGTCAGTTTGAGTCCTGCTGACCTGTGGTCATGAAGCCACCTCAGCATTCCCGTCTGGAGAAGTCACCAGCTGGGCGTGTGCTGGACCTTAGTTGGGGTTGGGGGCTGCAGGCTTTGCAAGGACCCCTGACATGGAGGAGAAGCCCACTGCTGAGGCCCAGATAAGCTGGCGACAGACACACACCATCCAAGGCCCATCTTTCCAGAGTGGCCAGGCTGGGCTCACGCCCCCAGACTGAAAAAGGGCATCCACCTACCTTCATACATTTTGAGCAGTACTTCTTTCGCTTTGAGGTTGTCATAGCATTTCACCTCAAAACCTAGTTCTAGAAGACTGGGGAACAACAGGAAGGGAGGTTAGGGTCTACCTCGTGTCGCCCCACAGCCCGGCTGATGTAAGGGATGGGCGCCCACTTACAGGACACACAAACTGACTCTCCAGTAGCCGTAGTGCAGCAGGTGGGCACTCATCTCCCTGGCCACCCAGAGGGCCCCCCGAGCCCCAGCAGGAAGTCCTGGGCACAGCTGGGCAGCCCCCAAAGCCAGACAAAACAAACTGACTTTTCCCTTGGGAGAAACAGACATGCAATAGGATGCTGAGGTTTTTTCCTGCTCACCCCCAATCCTCTGGGGTTTCTCCTGGCTTAAGTGCCACCCTCGAGGTACAGACACACTTCTCACAACGAGTTAGACTTTGGACATGCTGGCACAGGCCAGAATCCAATCCAACACACACCTCCTTTGTTTCTGTTTTCTTAGGGGCACACCCAGCCAGGTGGTAGGGGAGAAGTACATCTGGTACAAAATTCATGCGCTGCTTGGGGCCAGTATGACAGCCAAGTGGCTAGCACACTGCAACCCGAGTTCAGTCCCAGACACCCTACAGGGTCCCCTGCACACCGCCAGGGGTGGTTCCTGTGTGAGAACCAAGAGACACGCCAGGTTTGCCCGCTCCCCCCAAAAAAACCCAAACATTCAGTGTTTAATACCAAACATGATGGTCCTGCAGGCTCGTGGGTAAGACACTTCCCTACTGAGTCTTGACCAGTAGGTCGCAGGGGTCAGTACCAGGTCCCTGGGTGAGTGCTCAGGGATGCTGGGGGACTTGTAGAATGCTGGAGCCAGCCCAGGTGAGGGGCATCGCCCAGGCTGGTTTCCGAGCTCCCAGCCTCCTGGCTGCCCTACGGGAGCCACACCCACCAGGCACCCGGACATGGTACCTGCGACAGAGATTCTCCCGGTCTTTGCAGGTGCCCTCACGTTCAGACAGATGCAGGTGCCAGTAGAACCTTTCGTGGTTGAAGATCAAAGCAAGACCTCGCCTCTTGTGGTTCATTTTGTACTTTTCTTCTGGATGCATCATTTCGCTGTGGACGCTTAAAGAAAACGGTCACTTGGTCCTTAAGGAGCTTCCCGGAGCGGGGACAGCCTCACAGAGGCGTCCCAATGCATTCACGCAGGGGGGCAGAGTTCCAGGTGGGGATGGGGGGCTCCCCAGGCCCCCGAAGTACGGCATGAACTAAGAAAGTTTGGGAGCCTCTGGTCCAGCCACAGGTCAGGCCGGCAGAGCCAGTGCTGGAATCCTGACCCCCACCCCTCACCCCCTGCCCCCTGCACGCCTGTCTCTCCCCTTCTCCAAAATGCTGCCCGTCACTCGAATCTGAACTTGAGTCTTTTCCAAGTAGAGCAACGCGGAGACTGCAGGGCCAGCATTCTGCCTTGCGCTGGCCCCAATGCTCACATCGTGGCCACCCAGGGCAGACAATCAGAAAAGAACATGTCTCACCTCCTATAGAAGGCGTCTGTTTCAGTCGTGTTCTGTTCCTCACGTACTTGTAAAGAGTCGGTCATGATGGTCATTTGGTTTACAGCTATCAAAAGAGAAAAAAAGGGGGGTCCCACAGGGTTGCAACTCCCACCTGCTAAGACCGCTAAGACCCTTTTTTTGAGGGTAGTGGAGCACCCCGGGGACTGCCTGAGGGGAAGGGGAGGGGGAAAGGCTGCCTTAGCAGGATGACCAGAGCAGGATGGAAGAGATCCTAGCTCCTCCGTATGCCCCCTCCTGCCCCTGCCTCTGCCAGAACCATAAGTGACAACAGGACAAAAGCCAAAGGCGACCACTCAGACAACCTCGGGGGAGCCGTGATGAACCCCAAGGCAGGAAATGCCTCAAGGCAGAGGGAGCCCTTCCAGGGCCTAGATTTTGGGTGTTGAGTGATATGTCTGTGAAAGCCCCCCACCCCAAGTTGCCTTTTCCAGTTAATTGACATTCATCAGCTTCATAGCTGGGCAGTGAGAGAAATGAATCAACACTCTCAGGAGAGTGAGAAGCGCCTCTGGGTAAGGGGCCCCAACTGCCAGGACCATTCCTGCCCCCACACATGTACCCTGCACATTCTGTCCCTGCCCCCAGCCAGTCTCCTGCTGCCAGCATGCCCCATGAATTCCTTTCCCGCACACCTTCTCCTCAGACACATCTTCAGACTGGCCCCCATAACTGTCCCTGGGGTGACCATTCTGCCCACTCACAATAGGCCCCAGGATGCAGCGTCTACACTCAACCATTAGGATACTCACAGCTGGGCTGCCCGGCCCAGCACCCACAGTGAGTGTCCTGCAGTGATGGGTCCCTGGCCACACAGCCCACACCGAGCCCTGGACATCCCTCTCCACACATGCCACCTGGAGTTCTTCGGGTCCACACAGCCACCCATCCAAACCCAGCAACCTATAGCTGCCCAGAGGTTCTGGAACATTCCCTGCCCCACATACCTCTCCCAGCCCAGCCAGAATGCTTCCTTCTGCACATAGCACACGGCACTGTAACCTCGGACCCTTCCCCATGGACCCTCTCTTCCCGCACCAGGCATCCCTTCTCCACGGCGGCCCTGGGCTGCCTTCTCGGAGACTCTGGCCTGCACCCCCCACCCATCCTTCCTCACCCATTGCTCATGCAATGTCCCTTCCTCTGGCCCCGTGCTCTGTGCCTGCACACTCCCGGGACAGCTTCCTCTCCACACTGCACTGCCTGGGGGATATTCTCCACACACCGTGGCCACTCCCACACCACACCCTGTCACGGGCACACCTTTGAACGCAGTGCTGGGAGTGATGGGGCAGTAGGGCAACGTGGAGTTCATCAACTCAGCCAAGTCCTCAGACCCTTCAAATGTGCTAAATGAAACGTGCATTCCAGATTTAAGAGACATTCCTGTCAGAGCTTTGCTATTTTTTGTCGATTGTCTCGAGCAGGCCCCAGTAACGTCTCCTTCGTCCTAGCCCTGAGATTTTTTATAAAGTGTCATATTCAAGGCTCTTTCAGAGTTAGGAGAATGAGACCCATCAATGTTACTGGTATTTGGCATATTGGGTACACCACAGGGAGTTTGCCAGACTCTTTGCTATTTCCAGCAGCGCTTAGAGTTACCCGGGCTCCCACTTGCCATGTATGTGCCCTGGCCCTGAGTTGATACCCTGCCCCAGGTTCTCCTGTCTCCAGGAAGGACTCTGCTCTCCAACACAGAGAGTTGTGTACTCAGGTTATCTCAGATATCGCCTTCCGTGTTGGTGATCGGAATTTCAGGTGAGGGCCACTTGCAAGTAACTCCGGATAATTTGATTAAAATGATATCACAGGGGGTAGAGAGCCAACAGAAGGGGTAGGGCACTTGCTTTACACGCAGCTGAATCAGGTTCAAGCCCCGGCATCCCATATGGTTGCCTGAGCACCGGCATGAATGATTTCTGAGTATAGGGCCACCAATCCTAGAGGCTGTGGGAAACCCCAGCCTGCACAGGCTTTGCCAGGTCAAATGTCCCTTGTCTGGGTGATGACTTATGCAACACAGAACCAGATTGGACATTTTCCTTAGCGATTTCTGACCCAGAAGTTTTGGTTCAAAAAACAAGCCTTGGGGGTATGGTCCACCAGCAGGTCAGTCTGTACCTGTGAGGTGAGTGGATCAGCAGCCTGATGCCACTGTCAGACTTTCAGATACCCCAAAATTGCTGCTGTGCCTTTGGCCAGACCCCAAAAAC
>JAOXYA010007099.1:0-14254 GCA_028565675.1 Sorex palustris | reverse complement strand
GGGGGGGGGGGGGGGGGGGAGGGAGGTGGTCTGAGGGAGACAGGAGAGACTTTATATGACTTTTGGTGGGGGTGGGAGGGGGGCCTCTCTGGCAGTGCGAAGCCCAGAGGAAATGCGCGGGTTTCTTCCTCCGGACTGACTAGAAGAGCTTGAGGAACTTTGCGCTGGGTGCCTAGACCTGTCCCACCCGGCTCCCTGGTGTGGTGGTTTGCTTGAAAATCACGTTTCCGGTGGAAGGAGTGTTTCTGAAGGCCACTTTTCCAATGTCGAGGCGTTTGGAGGGGTCGGTTTCTACTATGCGCATCTTTGATTTCTGGCCTGAGCAGATGCTCGGAGCTCACTGTCAAATCCTGGCCACGGGTGGGGTGCAGCGGCCTTTGGGCTGGTAAACCTTTAGTGGGGGTGGGAGTGTGAGACTGTGGCCCCTCTTGCTTTTGTCGTAGAATCAGCGTGTCGTGATAGGGCTGTAGTTCGAATAATGGCTTGAAAGCTCTGTGCTCCCAGAGTCCTTTCCACCAATGACTTGAGTTTTAGAGCCGTAGACTAAGGGAGACTTGCTCCCTGCTACGTGATGTGACGCTAGAAGCTGGGACTGATGATTTGGGAGGGGCGGGGGTGAGCAGGCACAGGCCGCAGCTCTGCCCATTTTTTGCCCATTTCCTCCTGGAGAGTCATGCACCCCCTCCCCCTCCCCCCCAGCACACTCTGCTTGTTGCCCGCACTCAATTCTACTTCCTGTAGGCTTGCACGCACTTGGAAAGGCAGGTGGGTTGTGGGGAAGGGGGGCTGCAGGAGGAACACGTTTTGTGCGTTTGAGTGCTTCTTCAAATACCGGTTTACAAATCAGGGCTTTGGTTGGCTTTAGGATGGCCGAAAATGCCCTGGTGAAAGTTCTCTAGAGTTTCCAGACTATCAAGAAAATAGGCATTCTTTGGGGGGGGGGTGTCACACCCCAGGGGGAGACCTTGCTTTGACTCACTGGACCTAGGACTTGAATTCAACCTTCTTTATCCTTCATCTCCCAGTGTGGGACTTTGCACATGGTCTGGTCTAACCAGAATCGGGGCACCCCTGCAGGGTAGGGGGTGGAAGGCTCAGGGAGGGGGGTCTTACAAGGGAAGGTGGTTTCTGTTGACACACAATGGCACTTCTTGTGAGGAATGCACCGGGGGCTTGGGAAGGAGAGGGTATCCCCCTACCTTGGGAGGAGTCACCAAATACACCAAGTGTTCTCCAGGATGTGGGGGGTCAGGGGGGTGGGTTGCTGGCAAGAGGGAGGGGTGGGAGGAGAGCTGTCAAGTGGGCCCTTCTTTCAAGCCTGAGTCCCTGCTTTTGAAATAGATTTTGCTCTCGGAGGCTCCAGAAACAGTGAATCAGGGAAGTGCCTGCAAGTCTTGGAGAAAGTTTCGCACCAAGAGCGTCTTCCCCACCCGACCCATGCAAGCAGATTCCCTTTCTCCTCCTAACACGGTTGCCAGGGTAGGGGATGCAGAGGAGCTAGGCTCCGTGCCCTGCCGGAAGGTCCAGAGATGAGCAGGCACGGGCGGGGTGTGAGGGGTGGGCTCCACCTTCTCCTGCGGTGCCCCTGACGATGCTTCTCTTTCTTACGCATTTCTCCCTGTTGTTGGACCCAAAGTACTGGTCCAGTTTTCCTTGGTTAGGTGCTATCTGTAAGCATCCCAGAGTTACATAAGCCCTGGGCTCTTTCTGGTTTGTGTGTTGTGGGGTGGTAGAGCCCCCCACCTCCCCTCCCTCCCTCGGGTTAAAGAAATCAGGCAACATTATATTTTGGTTTTGTTTTGAGGTCACACCTGGCACTGCTCAGGCCTTACTCCTAGCTCTATGCTCAGGGATCACTCCTGGCAGTATTCAGGGGATCAGATGGGATGCCAGGGATTGAATTTGGGTTGACCATATGCAAGGCAAATTCCCTACCCACTGTACTGTTATTTGAAGTTCATTGCTCCAAGCAGCAGCCTTCATTGTCCTGTGCCCACCCCTCATAACTACACAGACACACACACACACACACACACACACACACACACACACACTACGAATTTCTGTGCTGTGATGGACTGTATGTAGGAACTAAATCTCCCCAGAGTAGAGGTCTGAGGGAGTTATGGGTAAATGGTGATAAGACTTTCGGACTGGGTGGTGCATTGTTGATTTATAAGGTTGTGTGAAAGTCTTCTTTTTTTCTTTTTAAAACTCTACTTCCTCCTCTTCCTCCCCTGGAATGAGGGGAAGGCAGTGAGAGGAAGAGTGAGAGGAAGGACTCGGGACAAATAGGAATTCATTCATATGTTCATTCATTCAGTGTGCGTAGTGCTGAGCCCAGCACTGAGAAGGAAATGAGGTAAAGGCCTAACCACACACCACCCTTTTGGAGCTCAGAGTTGGGGGACACACCCCCACCCAAAGCCCCACTCCCACCCCTGGCACAAGAGAACAGCTAGGCCCACGTGTGTGCATGTGGGCAGGAGGGGCTTTGGCAGTGTTGGTGGGTGTCCTGAGTTTGCCTTTTGCTGCCCCGCTGAGTCTTGAAGTTGGGAGACATTGTTTGAACACTTTCGATGGAGAGCTTCCAGGGACAAAGCGAGCCTGCTTGCCGAGCCTTAGAAGCCAGCATTGGGAGATGGGCAACCGGACGTCACTGAAAGCACTTCAGCCCTAATGCAACCTGGGTGTGGTGGTACCCCAAGTTTTTCTCAAGATCAGCTTCTTTCTGCCAAACCCCTGGCTGCCGTTTCTCCTTATGTCAAGTTCTAGCAGAGGTCTCATTGTGACGGGGTCCAAAGGGCAGGAACTCACACAAGAATTGAAGAGTGGAAGAATGAGAGATTTTTCATGTCTGTTCTTCCCAATGAGCAAGTTTCACTTTCCACTGGGGCCAAAGGAACGTGGGCCTGGGGCTCCTGGACCATGGGACCATGGGACCTTTGTATGTTCTGCATGATTACAGTTTCGGGGGGTGGGGTGGTAGGGCTCCAAGAGGCCATCACTCCGAGATGGTGGCTTAAAGTGAGTGACCTGGACGATCATACCAGGAGAGATTCAAGAAGGAGCAACCACAAAGACTCTCCATTAGCCAAGAAGCTTCTAGAAAGGGTTTTGTAGAAATGAAAAGTAGGCCTTGAGGATGGGTCAGAACCTTGTTGGGGGAGGGAAGGAGGCCACATCTTTGAGGTGAAAGGGTTGGCCGAGTTTTCCTAGGGAGGCAGAGCGTCTTGGAGATTAGACTCAGAGACCTCGTAATTCTCAAGGCTGCGTGTGATGTTTGTCCTCAGCCACAAGTCATGGTGGAGGGAGATTCTGCACAACCCTGGCAAGGGGCCCCTTTCCACTCTGTTGGAAGCCATGCCATGGAGATTGTGGTAGCTGACTTGTCACATAGATAGTGTGAATTGCAGGACAGAAACTTGTGGCCTGGTTCTCCTAGGACCTGAAAACAGATCACGGCACCATTGAGTTTCTCATGTCCTTTGAGGGCCCTGGAAGAGAATGATGCTTTCATCTTCTTTGTATGATGTCAAAAGTTTCCCCCTACTTTGTCTCGAAACTGTATCTCCCAAAGTCTTCAGAAACGGTTTAGAGTTACAGCTGAGATCAGGGGTTACCCGCAAAACAGAGAGCGGCTCACAGAGGTGTCTTTTCAATGAAAAAAACACCTTAGGGTTTTAATTTTTTTCCCCGATTTTTCAATTTAGTGTGTGCTTGGAGTGGGGGGCGGGGGGGACGCATTGGGGAGCAAGGAAACCATGCCACGGTCTGGGAAATGGGCTGCCGGGGGTGTCTAATTTCTTATCTCTGTGGCCAATTTGTGCATCCGTTCAAAATGAGGATGGAGCATGTTGAAATCATCTCGATTGCCGTGAATCCACAAATTTCAAATGTAGAAAAATTGAGAATCAAACTTGCCGCTTGGACGGCGGCAGGGGCGGGGGGGTAGCGCAGGTGGGAGGGAGGGGAATTAGAATCCATTAATTCATCCAACGATATGAGAACGTAGGTCACGTGGGTTCCAAGTGAAGGATGAAGCCCAATGGAAAACTCCCCCCTCACCTTCAATCCCCCAGGGACAACAGGAACTTCTATACCTTGAAGAAGAAACGCAGGGCTCACACAAGAGAAAGGGGAGTTAGAAAAAAAAACTCTGGCAGATCAGAAATGGGAGGAATCTTCAGAGGAGGGGAAAATGAGGCAAGATCAGAAGGAGGAAGAAAAAGTCCCTCAGAAAAAGTTGCCAGAACCGGAGCCCTGGCTTGAAAATGGCCAACAGGGGGCAGTAGAGGCGAGTCTGGGACACAGGACAGGGCAAGTGGTGGAGATTTTCAGGAAGACCAGATATAAGAGCACCGTGCCTCTACCTCTGACCTTGGCCTGCAGGGAAAGGGGTGGACAAGAGAGGAACTGTGATTCCTGATGCAAAGTCAGACCAGGGTCCCAGGTGGTCCACACGACCCAGGAGCAGCATACCCACATCAGTCCTCCCTACTGACCCACTGACTGTATAAGGAGCCAGGTGCCTTCTTAATGCTGGGCAGGCTTATCCCAGTCCACTTCTCGTCCTCCTGGGCAGTCACATTCGCATGGCTTTTCCAGTCCAACCCACTTCTCGTCCTCCCGGGCAGTCACATTCACATGACTTTTCCTGAGACCTCGAAGGAAAGTGAATCTAGGATTCTCCACAAAAGGGGCAGGGGAGAAAAATCATCCCGTTTTTAAAGGAGGTCATGATTGGAGTTAACAGAAACCCACAGCTAAGGTCATGTTGGTAACATTCAGCAGAACAGGAGTTTGCAAGAATCATGGCTTTAAGGGGTTCCTTTCTGATTCAGCCAGAGATCTTGGAGGCTACAAGTAGGTCACCATCGAATTGGAAACAAAGAAAAAGCAAGAAGTCAAAATAACTCAGAACGCCTGCAAAGCCCACAATCAATGGGGCAGAACTAAACAAGAGTAGACACAGCTGAAGAGTACGTTAGCGAGTGGACTGGAAGAGGAAGCAGAATTGTCTTCTGTGGGCATTCTGAGAAATTCATGAGCTGAAGATCATGAGTTACAGAACTGCGGGGAGACTGAGAAGGGTTGGGCAGACGTATTCAGATATTCCATTTTGGGGGTGGTCAGAGGGGCACAGACACGTGTTACTGTCTCAACCTTCCCGCCTCAGGACTCAGGTTTCTAGAGGGCAGTAAGTGCCCACCCCCTGACCCCCACCCGCTGGGGGACCTTTTCTATTAGGGAGCAGTATGGGGCAGGGGGAAGAGTTGCCATTGATTCTTGACTAGTAGGCTCCTAGGCAGAGCGTGATAAAACTCTGCCATGGGGAGAAATGCTATTAGCCACGGGAAGGGAAGCAGAAGAAAGGCCTCTGGGGTGTTCCAAGTACCCCAAGCCCAGGTGAATTCTCAGAAAGCTGCGCTGGGAACCCTTGGGTGGGTAGGGAGAGGGTGTGAGTGTCGGACCAGTCACAGGTCTGATTCGCAGGCTGGCTTTGCCCCTCACCGGGGAGGGTTTGGAAGTCGGTTAAAGATGGACCAGTCTTCCCCACGCCTGAATTTCTCTGCTTTGCATTATGCTATTGGAGGAGAACACAGTGGGGTCAGCTTCCAGCTGGAGTTTGTATTTCTCTAGTGGCCTTTCCTCTGCGTCCACCAGCTGGGGTCTCGGAGAGCAGAACCTTGGAGTTTTGTTCCCATCGTAGATCTTCGTGGGTGGGCACCCCGGCGCCACCGCCCACGCCCCACCTCCCCACAATGCCCAGTGGGTGGTCGTCGAAGGGAGACCCCCAAGTTGTCGCCACAGATGGCCAGAAGTTGCAGGTCCAGCCCCCTGCCACTGTCCCCAGCAGGCAGGAGGGGGTCGGAGCCTTGCCGTGAGATGACGTCCCTCTGCTCTGGGTGGTTGTCATGAAGTGGACATCCTAGGCAGCGACTGTACAGCCGCCAAGAAAGGCTGTCCTGGGCTTTCACTTGCTGTTGTCCAAGAGAGGTGGTCACTCTAGAAACCCTCGCCCGTCCCCAGCCCCACTTAGAGGGAGAGCAACCTGATAACTTGCCACAAGTTTGGGAGAGAGGTGGGGGGGGTGGGGGAGAAAATGTCTGGGCTTTGAGCTGAGAGAGGGATTTGATAGGTGCTCCAGGCACTGCGGACCCTCTGCAAAGCATCTGGGCAGAACTAGGGGGAACTCAGGTGACAGGGAGGTGCGGGGCATGGGGAGAATATGGAGTTAGGGGGTGTAGGCAGTGAGTGTGGGCTTGGGACCATCTCTGCCAGAGAAACCCAGGAGATCGCCAGGTGCCGACTACCTGAGTGTGTGTGCCCCTCTGCCTGAGCGTGAGCACTCAACGGGGCAGGGCTGGCCTCCGTGCTCCTCCCCAGAGCCCGGCCACAGAGCCCTGGTGGGCAGCCTCAGCCCGCAGGCTCTTAGCAGACAGGGACTCCCTGTCCAGGCAGCCCATAGCATTGGGCTGAAGTGATTGATTCCAGGATGGGTTTGTTCTTTCTCATGAGAAATTGGCTCCAAGCTAGAAACATTTGGAGATTCTTGCTGGTGTGTGTTGGTGGTGATGGTGAGGTGTGTGTGTGTGTGTGTGTGTGTGTGTGTGTGTGTGTGAGTTTGGGGTTGTGTGCAAACCTTCCCAATCCTTTCCTTCTCTTTGCTTATTTGGAGCACAGCACACATGTAGAACTGATGTTCAGCGGAGGAAGGGGCAGATTCTGCCAGTCCCGACCTCGGCTCTGGCATGCAAGGGACAGAAATGGGTGGAAAGTAGGACAGCAAGGGAAGCCATTGCCAAGGACGGGGATGGACAGCGAGGTTTCTCAGTCTTGGCACCCCCACCTTACCCCCAGACACTTTAGCAACTTGTGGCACAACTGGAATGAGAATCTGAGCTTCTTGATGCCCTGAGTGCCTACCCACCCGCACCCCAACCCCACAGCGTTTTTGCTCTCTCTGTAACCCCACTGGGGCAAAAGAATAACAAAAGTGCTGGGTGTGTATGTGTGTGTGGGGGGGACACGATTTTAAAGAGCACAGGGGGTGCTCTTGTTCTCCCAAATCCTGCTTCTGGCCAGCATGAGTCAGACACTTGACCTTCCACCATTAGAGATTCATTCTTTTGTCACTTGGAAGCCAAGCCAGGCTTCCCTGGGGTGGGGGAGTGGGTGGGTGAGAGGGGTGTGTGGGGTGGCTCTGTCTTGAAATGCAAATACCTCTGGGAAGGTCACCAACAGCGGACAGCTGGGCAATTGCAAGGGAGTTCAGGAGTCAGCCAACAATACAGTAGTGAAGAAGGAGGAGGAGGAGGAGAAGGAGGAGAAGGAGGTGAGGGTCTGGGAGGGGGGCTGGCGTGGAGGAGAGGGAACTCTGGGTAGAGAGGATTTTGAACCCACTGACATAAGAGGACTTTGTTGATACTGGTGCGGGTGTGGGGTTATGGGGAGTAGGAGGACAGACACAGATGAAAAGGGGGCAATTCCTCAAGTTTGATGAGGCTCTGGCTTGAGCACACATCTACAAGTAGCTGAGCGTTTGGGGACGTTGGCTCGGGGTTTGGGGACGTTGGCTTGGGATTTGGGGACGTTGGCTCAGGGTTTGGGGATGATGGCTCCAGGGGAGTCAAAGAGGTATACCAGAGGACAAAGGCTCGCAGGAAATAGCTTGGACATCTTTTTTCCCACATTCATAGGGGACGGGGCGTGGGGGGTGTGAGGGAGCACTGTGGCAGGAGGAATACAGACAAGCAGCTTTGGGAAACTGTCCTAGAGTGGAGCCGGCTGGCACATCCAGGTAAGTCAGCCTGAGATGCTGACAGACAGGACCGCTTCCTGACCCCGCCTACTGAGAGCAGCTGGGAGTTCTCAGGTCTCCCTGTCACAGGCTCTGGGGGTCAAGGCACATGGAATTAGGAGCCCCCTGTCCAATCAGAGGGAAGGGCGGGAGGGGGCCAACTCCACAGGAGGAGTGGACCAGCATTTGATCAGCCCCTCGGGGTGGGGCGCCAGCACCGAAGCCTCACTGAGACTGGCTTATTGGTCAGGAGGAAAAGATACAGAAATAGATTTTTACACGGGGGTGGGGCTGGGGTGGGTGATGAGAGGGGCTGGGAGAGACAGTTGAGACTAACAGGCACTCAGTATGGGTTTGATTCTCAGGGTGCAACCTTCAAGATCTCCCCCACTCCGTCCCCTCCCCCCTCCAACCCACAGGAAGTGAAGGAATCACACCTGGCAGGATAAGGGTTAAGTCTCACAAAGATCCTCCAAGCCTTGACCCAAATTTGGGGCCTGGTTTGCTGAGAATCGCTGGTGGGGGGGCCCAACCCACCCCAGTTTTAAAACTAAAGAAAGAAATAAAAGGATCCTTTTTCCAGACTCGGGGAGGAGTTGGCACGTCTGTCTAGGTGCCTTTAGTTGTTTGGAATTCATTTTCCTGTGTCGCTCCTGGTCCTGCAAATCCCAGGGATCTTCCTGATGATAATTCCACCCACCGTGTTGTTGCTCGGTGAGCGGCTGCATGCATTCACTTGCGTCCACTCTGGCCACTGCACTCTGAGCTGAGTGTCACGGGAGGTGGCGAGTCTCCTGTTCTCCCGTCTCTGCAAATAGATGCCACCCACCTGGAGTGACATTGCCTGGAGCAGTGCCTAAGCAGAGCTGCAGCAGGGATACAGGTTGATGGGGGCTCCCTGGGGGGGAGAGGGCAGGGGAGGGTGCCCTTCAGGAGTCATGGCCAGCCTGACAGGTACACTGGCCCCCGGGAGTGACTGGGGTGGACGTCCCCTGCTAGTGTCTCCTGAGAGCAAAGGCAGCTGGACGCTGCAGAGACCGGCACAGCCACTGACCTTCCTGCCACCCTCCCTGATCCAATGGAAGGTTCTCTGCGCTCAACTTACGTGACATGGGACTTAGAGGGGACGGCTCAGAGGAGGGACAGCTCAGGGAGGGAGGGGAAGTTCCTCCAGGCACTGAGAGGGAGACATGTTTGGATTAAATAGGTGGATTGAAACGGTCAGCTCGGTGCCTCTCTGGGTGATGACTGCTTCCTGCCCAATGGAGGGCAGGAGACCCCGAAATGTTAAGACACTTTGAGACGAGAGAGATTATTTTTCACGGAGTATCATAGGACTCGCTCAGATCTTGTGACCGAGAGCAGCTTTCTCAGCCTCCTTGTATTTGCTGGCTTATTATAATCATGTCCCGTGTTGGAAGACTCAAAATAAGGAACTGGAGGGACAAGGAGGAGCAGGTAGCAAAGTACACACTATTTTGCCCTGTTGATGAGGCAAAGTTACAATATTCAAGAAGGGAAACGTGAGCAGTTATAGGAAAGAAAGCATGGTCAGTTACAATTCCAAGGATGAAAACAGGGTCTAGCACTAGGCTCTGTGGGTCACTTGATAAGCAGGAGAGGATATTTATATCTGAAGGTTAACTAGGCCTAAGGAATGTGAGAAGGGGAAGCTGCTTCTTTGTGCTGGGGAACTTGCTGGCCACCGAGGGTTGGGTCCTTGGGCCCTGTGGCCTTTTCCATATCAGTTAGACTCACAAGCTTAGTCTCACCCACTTAGTGCAATGTGGGGCCCTGGTTCTGCTGCCTGCTCTCAGGGCAGCGTCCAAGGACTCATCTTCATGATCTGGTTGGGCACCAACAGACTTTTTTTTGAGGAGGGGGGTGGAAGCCCTCTTGGTCATTCTCTACCAGCCCTGGGTAGTTCCAAATAAGGATGTAGTTGTACTTAAGGATATAGCGGTACTTCTGGCTCTGCGGGGGCCTGGGGTTACCTTGGCCATCCTGATGCCATCCTGTTGCCCTTTGGAGAGATCATGCAGTGCTGGGTGACTCAAACTGCCAGGGCTGCCCATAGACAAATCAGAGGCTTTTTAAACCCCTGTTCTTGTTCTCCGGCAATGCGACCCAGTCACCTAAGCTTTCTGCTGCTCTTCTTGGGAACTACAACCAGTGCCGGGGTGGTTTGTCCACCAGGGAACAAGCCAACTACTCTTGGGGGACATGAGGCCCCAGGCCTGCTTCTCTGGCTGCTTCTTGTACTTCTCCGGACTCTTCCACCAGGGTCACAATCATTGCAAGGTGAGTTGACGACGTCTTTTTTTCTTTTTTCTTTTTGAAGAGTGTCTATTGAACAAAACTTGCTTAGAAAGATGTGAGGGGAGGGAGCGGGGGGGGGTAATTCCAAGTTCAGGAGAGAACACGGGCTTCTCTAGAATTGAAAAAAAATATCAGGCAGGGATGCTTCTCCAGGATGGTAAAAAGCAAGCAGAGACACATGGAGGAGAGAGGAGTCGGCTGGGGGGGGTGGGGGGGGGATGGCGAGCTTGCCGAGCCGGGCCGACAAAGCTTTAGAAGCTAAGAAGGATCAGACAGGTAGAGACTCTGTATCTTGGATGGATGCAGAAAACAAGCAGAAGAGAAGCAACCATAGACAACTGGCTGAATTGTTCCTGCTGGGGAATCATGAAGAACTGTGAAGCCGGGGATGCCTTTGTGATCTCTTCCCTGCCTAGGCCCCCTCTCCCTCCCCCCCACTCCACTCCCCACTGCCTCACCATTGCGTGTACACACACACACACACACACACACACACACACACACACAGAGCCCAGCCTCCTGGGGAAAACCAGGTGGTGACTAATTATAATGTTCGCTCAGTTCTTGAGTTCTTATATTTTAGGGTTTCTTTTGGGGAGTGACGGAGGGGGGTGGAGCTATGCCTGGTGGTGCTCAGGGATCACTCCTGGTGGCTCTCAGGGGACTCTATGGGGTATAGGGCAAGTGCCCTAACTGATGTTCTATTGCTACAGACACCAGGAGCACTCATCTTTGAGTCAGTGCTGTTTAACAGAACTGCTTTTGGTTTTTTTTTTTATATATATATAAAAGCTGCTTTGACCTCTGAAATCCTAACAGTGAAGGCCGGGAAGGTTGTAACTGACCGTCACTCTGGGCCTCCATGGGTGAGGGTACCGAGTGAGTGTCTGTGGGCCTCTCTGGTCAGTTATAACTAGTGGGAGAGAGAGGACCGCATCTTCTTTTGACCATTGGTGCTCTGGTTTGAGATGCCGACGACCCACCTGGAGTATGACTGGACCTGAATTAGACCCCTGCGTGGGCACAGGGCATAAGATGATGACAAAGTCAAAAAAAGGGGGGGTGGGGAATCGGGGTGTTTGGGGCCCTGTCTCAGATCAGAGTCTTCACTCTTAAAAAATTGGGCTCAGAGAGATGAAAGTGACTTTCTCACAGCCACACAGCTGTTTAGTGCCCTGGCTGGACCGTGAGTGATCTCACAGGGGGGGCGGGCGCTGGAGAGGTTCTTCTTTCCCCTCAAGCTCTGCAGAGGATGGGTCTCCCTGCGGGCACTGGGGAAAAGCTGGGGGGAGCAGCCGCCTCCCCTCCTGCCTGCAGTTTCCCAGGAACTGCGCGAAGCTGCGCAAACTCAGGCGTGAGTGAGTGAGTGACGGGCCGCTGGGCCATCCTCAGATGCTGGAGAGAGACCTGGGCTCTGGCTCGTGGTCTGCCCCTACTGGGGCCCTCCTCCCTTGTGAACAAACCAGCTAGTAGCCTCGGTGGTAAGATACACTTGAGCAATGGGTGCCTCATGTTTGGGGGGGGGAAGTAGAGGGCCCTCCCAAGAAGTGCTTCGGGAAGCCCGGGGAGGGAGTGTGGTTGGGGGTCAATCCCAGTGGCACAACAGGGGTTCAACAGGATGCCCCCTCCGTGGTTCAGTCAAAGGGCCCCTGTGACATGGCTCAGTGGGGAAGGGGGGAGGCAATGGATCAGGTATTGCTTTCAGGGCCTTGTGGCACATGGGCGGGGATGACACCAGGTTGATGGCTGTGCTGCGCTGGGGACAGATCCTGGGGTGGGGGAGGGGAGGAGCCTAGAGCAGGGATGTACCCCTAACCCCTGTGCTATCGCTTAAGCCCGAGGGGCTCACAGTCTCTGGTCCTGTTTGACTAGAACCACAGTGGTTTTAAAGGGGAGGCAGACAAGACCATTCCGGGGGAGTGGAGGGTCATTTCCGGGTGGGCAAGGTTTCTGCTCTCCACAGGCTCAGGTTTCCAGAAGGAACGGGGACCAGCCGGGCACCACACGCACCAGTGTCCGAGTGACAGGTAACTGTGTCAACTGTTGTTGCTCATCTCGACTTGTTTTTCAGGCCACAGAACGTCTTGGTAACGTGGAATCTGCAACCCCTGATTCCCAGCACTTAGAATCCAAGAGTTCTGATTGCTGACAGAGAAAATAAGCCCCTTTCTCAACAACTCTCTCCAGCCCTCTCCCCACCCCTCGTCCAATATGGCTCTCGTTAGAGCACCTTGGCAGAAGGACTTGGTGCCTCTTACTTCATGCATCTTCCTCCCTGAGTGCCTGATCCGGGGTGTGGCATGCTGGTGTTTTATTTTGCACTTGACTCGGCAACAAGGCGGGTGGGAAGGTTGGGAGTGTGCCTTCACACTAGGGAAGCAGAATGGGCAGGAATCGGGCAATGCCTCTGAGAATCACACTGCTCCCAGGAACTGTGGCATGGAAATAAATGCTCCTATTCAGAAGGGACTGTGGTACTGTAGCACTGTCCTCTCCGTTGTTCATCGATTTGCTCGAGCGGGCACCAGTAACGTCTCCATCGTGAGACTTGTTATTGTTTTTGGCATATCGAATACACCATGGGGAGCTTGCCAGGCTTTGCCGTGCAGGAGGGATACTCTCAGTAGCTTGCCAGGCTCTCCGAGAGGGACAGAGGAATTGAACCCAGGTCGACTGCATTCAAGGCAAACACCTTGCCCGCTGTGCTGTCGCTCCAGCCCAAAGTTTCAAGGTATGGAAAGAAAAATACCAAGACCTTCAAGGGCTCCAGGGTTTTCCTGGGCCCCCCTGGGCGAGAGCTCTTTTGGGTGCAGTTATTTGGGTTGAGGGACTATGTAAAAATATTTGCGGTGATACTGAGCTGTGACAGGAAACTGGAATAGTTTGAGAATGCATCCATAAGGTAACTGGTTCAATGGTTGATGAAAGAATGGTTTGCCCAGACAGTAAGACAGATTAAACAAGCTAATACCAAATGACTTAGCACGTCCATGCAACAACCTCGGAAGAAAATCAGTCACACGATGTTTAGGGTAAAACAAGGAAGCCGCCGTGCAATGCTGAGACTACAACTCTACGTCCGTAAAACATCAATGGCACACGAACTTGGAGGTGGTGGATTTTGTATGCAGTAATGTGCCCCCAATAGAGATTATGCTATAAACGTTAATCTTACCCTAGAGGGATGAAGTTTTCTACTGGGGGAAAAAAAAGGAACCACTTTTAGTTTTAAAATGTTTAATTTGTTGTTGTTGTTGAATTACTGTGAGATAGGCCTTTACAAAGCTGTCCATCATTAGGTTTCAGTCATACAGTAGAACCATTTTTAAATTAGCACTGCACTGTCCTCCCGCTGTTCATCAGTTTGCTCAAGCGGGCACCAGTAACATCTCCATTGTGAGACTTGTTACTGCTTTTAGCATATCAAATACACCACGGGGAGCTTGCCAGGCTCTTATACTTTTGGTAGCTTGCTAGGATCTCTGAGAGGGATGGACGGATCGAACCCGGGTTGGCCACATGCAAGGCAAATGCCCTACCTACTGTGGTATCGTTCCAGCCCATTTTTATTTTATTTGCTTCTTGGGTCACACCTGGTGATGCATAGGGGTTACTTCTGGCTCTTAAGAATTACTCCTATTGGTGCTCAGGGGACCCTCCGGGATGCTGGGAATCAAACCCGGGTTGGCCGCATGCAAGGCAAATGCCCTACCCACTGTGCTATGGCACTAGCCCCTCCACCCCATTTTTTTTTATGTAGGAGTACTGCTATTTATTCAGCCACTGATTAGCTGATTGAATTGGGCATGAACTCCTTTTTTTTCCATTTTTTATAATTTATTGAATCACTGTGAGAGCAGTTACAAAGCTTTCGGGTTAAGTCTCGGTCATACAATGAAATACCCATACCTTCACCAGTGCCCATTTTCTACCCCCCAAAACCCCAGTATACCCCCATTCTACACCCTCCTCCTACCTGTGGGGCAGATGATTTCCACATTACGCTCTCTTTGATTACATTCAATATTTTGACACCAGACCCACCATTATTTGGGATTTTACCCCAACACTCAGATCTGCTGAAAAGGCAACTGTAGACAATTTGTTTTCTATTGCTGGTTATGAATAACA
>JAOXYA010007093.1:0-14255 GCA_028565675.1 Sorex palustris | reverse complement strand
ATAAACGTGTCTGCCATAGAGGCAGGCAGGGGGTGGGGGGTGGGAGGGGATGGGAGGGAGGCTGGGAACACTGGTGCCGGGAAATGTACACTGGTGGAGGGATGGTTGTTAGAATATTGTATGACTGAAATCCAGTCATGAACAGCTTTATAATGGTCTATCTCACAGTGATTCAATAAAAATTTTTTTAAAAAATAAAGATGCTCATGGCCCAAAGGCCATATTATGGGAGAACTGATATACATAACTGAGTTGGGGAGGAAGCACTGGGGAGGGAGAGGTATTGGGGTCCCCAAGAGAGGGAGGAAGTACACTAATAATAGGTGTGGTGCGGAAATTATGTGCATGGGAAGTCACTATAAATACCATTGTAAACTACAGAATCTCAGTTAAAAAATAAAATTTTTTTTGAAATGTGCATGGTCATTGACTAGTAGGGAAATTCACATCAATGAGATGGGCAGTCCACCAATGGGAATTGCTCACATCCAAAGGAGTAACAAGTGTAGGTGAGATTCTGGAGACAAGGGCGCCCTCCACACTGTTGGTAAGACTGTAACTTGATTTGGCTTCTATGGGAAACAGTGTGGAGCTTCCGGAAGAAGCACAGAAATAATATTGTTTACAATAGCTACCATATGGGAACAATAAAAGTGACTGACTATGGGTGGCTGGATAAAGAAACTGTGTATATATAATGTGTTTCAGTTAACAGAGAAGAAGAAAGAAATCTTGCCATTTGCAGCAAAATGGAAGGAGGGAATCAAACAATAATAAATTAATCAGAAAGGCAAGATAAGTATTGGGTATTTCATCCACACATGCCATATTGGATGTATAATTGATAAGTAGGAGCCTAAGGGTAACTCAAGTGATAAAACTTGGGCATCCCTACCTGGCACTGCACCACCCTGAGTCCCAAGGAGCTTATTTCTAGTGATCCCCGGTGACCACTGAGCATGGCTATAGTGGACCATCCAGTGCTGAATCAACAGTCTCATAGCACTGGGGTAATCCAAGGAGCCCCCAATCCCAGCAACATTGCTGGGGGTGGTCCCTAGACACACAAAAATAACAGAATGAAGCAAAAACAAACCAGTGAACACTGACAGCATAACTCAGGTGACCTGAGGCAAGGAGAGGGTGATTTAAGAGAAGTCGGTGGGCTTTTTATTTATTTAGAAGTTTTCTAAATAAATAAAACTGCAGATATGGCTGAGCAGTAGGGCACTTCTGGCCCTGGATGCCTTCCACATGTGAAGCCTGCACATTCCATTTATCATATGCCCTGGGGTGGTAGGGCTGGGTGTGGAAGGGAGACTCTCCCTGCAGTGCCCAGAGACCATGCACTGTGGCGGAGCAAACCTGGGGGTCTAGCATGCAAAAGGCACTGAATTTGTACCCAGTATCAAAGGAGGAAAAAACTATGCATAATGTCACTTTAAAATTTGAAATTTAAATTTCGAATGTTCAAAAAACAATAAAAAACAAAGGCCCTTCTTACCTGGGGTCATTCTGCAGATCAGGCTGGATCTGCTCAGGCCTTTTCAGTTGTCCTCTACCACATGCCCAGAGTGCTTCTCAGGGGCTCAGAGCACAGTATGTGCACGGGCCAATGGGCTGGACCTGGGCCCTGGTAGTGGGCAGAGTTCGGTCTCGCCCTGCAGAGGCCAGGTGGGAGATAACCGAAGGCTCTTGCTGACTAGCCCAGTGTCTTCCAGAAGGAGGCTGGAAGCTGCTGCCCTGGGGAAATTGAGTTCCAGGCATCACCTCTCTTCGTTCCTCCACATCTCTCTCTCTCTCTCTCTCTCTCTCTCTCTCTCTCTCTCTCCTCCCTCCCTCCCTTCATCCTTCCTTCCTTCCTTCCTTCCTTCCTTCCTTCCTTCCTTCCTTCCTTCCTTCTTCCTTCCTTTTTTCCTTCCTTCCTTCCTCCCTTTCTTTCTTTTTCTTCTTAAATTCACGATCACGACCATCCTGTTATTCGTCGATTGACTCGAGCAGGCCCCAGTAACATCTCCTTCCTCCTAGCCCTGAGATTTTTTAAAAAGTGCCATATTTAAGGCTCTTTCAGGGTTAGGAGAATGAAACCCATCATTGTTACTGGTGTTTGGCATACTGGACACGCCACAGGGAGTTTGCCAGACTCTGCCATGTGGGCAGGTTACATTCGGTAGCCTGCCAGTTTGTCCAAAGTAGGAATGAGATAATAAGATGTCACAATAAGATATCACGTGGCCGCGAATGCGGCCGTGCACTTCTGGGAGCTGGGTTTTATAGTCTCTGAGTCTTGGCTGTTGATGGGATTACACGGCGCCAGGGGGCCGGTTGGTGGGTGTGATCCCGCCTACTGGAATTTGGAGGATCTGGGTGGAGGATGCTCAGCCCGATCTGAGCAGGCTTGGAGTAGTTCCATCACAGTCTTGGAAAATGGACTGTTTGACAAGATGGGGTAGCAGGATTTCTGTAGGTGTTTATGTATATCCAGTATGAGAAGGAAAGAAAAGTAGGGAGAAAGAGAAAATAAACATTTCCCTGAGTGGACAGAACAAGGCAAATCCAATGACCTTTAACTCGTATGATTTGTTAAAAATAAAGGAAATAATATACTGCAAAGGGTCAAGGTACCTAAATTTTGCCATTCAGCTCTCTCTAGCTGAATCACTCTCTGTTAGCATAGTGGATAGTATTAAGGTTTCCTTCTTGAAAACAATCAACTAAAGAAATTTACATGGAGTCTCTCTGAGTTTTTAAGAGTGCATCAAGGTCATTTAAACAGAGTGGCTCTATCTATATGGAAATGTAGATTTCAAATATATCCATTCTAATAATCAAATTATAAGGGAAATGGTTCTCTAATAGGGAGCTAATAAAAGTTGATTCGTAAGGCTGCCTGGAGCTTTAAGCAATAAGGAACAGATTTATAATGTGGAGCTTTTCTATTTTATTTTTCTCCAACCCCTTCCCATTTTTATGGGGATTTTACCAACAACTAGATGGACCAAACTTGCGTTAGAAGGAAATAGATTAACTAATCAGAATTCTCATTACACAATGGTGCACGTGCACACACACACACACACACACACACTCACATTTTTTAAAAATTCATGGAAGTATTTGCCTAAACATGCTAAATTTACTTCCCTATTTGTCTAGAATTTGCCCCCTTTGCTACATAGCATAAATGTTCCCTGTGGTACTATTGATTTGCCATTGAGACTATGCTTTGGATAATAAAGAGCTGTTAAATAGACCACAGGAAAGCAAATTTGGCATAATAGGCTGTTATGTAATACAAGGAAAAGGAAAGCAGATGATTATTATTTCCTTTTGTTTTGGGGCCATATCTAGTGATGCTCAGAGATTACTCTTGGCTTTCTGCTCAGGGGTCACTCCTGGCAGTGCTCAGGGGACCAGATGGGATGCTTGGGAAAGAACCCAGGTCAGCCATGTGAAAGGGAAGGACCGTGCCAGCTGTAGTGCTTCTCCAGCCCCAAGACATTATTTTTAACTTCTCTCTTAACTTTCTAGATAATGTGTTTTGAAAATGTGGCATTTGAGACCCCAGCTGGCTTAAAGAGTCATTTATTTGTTATGACAAAGACAGGGAAATGAGAGACGTGGAAAAAAGAAAATAGATCCCTGTGTCTAGAGTGGCCCAGGAATATTCATAATTATCACCACATTCAGGGATCAAAGAGAACATAGGCATGTCACTATAACAGAATTTTTCTCAGATAAGAAAGCACAATCACCAGTCACACACCTCTGGCCAACACCAAACATATTTTTCTTACTAGTTTATTATCACATATTAATATTAAGTCACAGAAGTCTGATTGTCAGTGCCAGCCTGGGGCAGGCAAGCATATAAAAATTTAGTTTCCTTACCCAGTTTATTTTCTTGGATGACCAAGAAAAAATTCTTCCACAAGGCTACACAAATAGAGGCATCAAAAACCTTTCCCATTCTTCTTGCCACCCCAAAATCCCATATTATAACCAAGGATAAAATAGTGTAGGCAGATATGCCAGACTGTCTATAGCACATGGCATTAAAACAACTCTGTAGGGGAAGGAACTTCAGTGCAGGCATAAGGTGCTTATCTCATCTGTTTCTCACCATGGTTAGGCTTGTGGTAGCACATGTGGTCCCCTGAACACTGCTGAGCAGACACAAGGAATAGCGCAGCCTGGTGTCGCCCAATACCCTGAAAAATGAGCAGTACTTGAATCAGGAATTAAAATCATAATGCCCCTAACTATTGATACTAGAAAATAAGATAGTCATAGTGATGTGATACAAGAAAACTCACACAAGTTTCATTGGACTCAAGTGCTGAACACATGCATACTGCCAGGGTTATTTTGAGGGCCATTACTTCTCCAATAAACTGTTAGAGTCACTTCCCTACAGCCAATGGATCTGCTTTGCAAGTTGTCTTCACTCAAAACAGGTTCTATGAGTGGAAAAAAAAATAAAACCTTGCTGAAAAGTTTGAAAATGTTGTAAGGAAACCAGTTTTCTATATTCTGTATCAGACCACTGATGAGATTAAATTTTTATCAAGTTGGACAGTTTCTGAGGAGTTCTCCAGATTCTGTTGTTCTACACAGGTGAATTCGTCTCAGAGAAAGACACCAAACAGCATTCATAGCCTTTCTCTCTTCCTGCTTTTAATCTTTTCAGCTTTGATTACTCCATGTTTTCCAGTATCCTTCCATTTACAAAAAGCGTGTGTAGATAATATCAGGATGGTTCCTCCCAGCTTTTTCACCACAAACAAGTGTCCCTTGAGACATTCACCATCTCTCAATAGAGAGTGATTTTTGTAGTCCAAATTCTTACCTTATTTTTGTTGATCCTTCTATTCTTTATTATTTATTTATTTTAAAAAATTTTTATTTTGTATTTTTTTATTAGTGAAATACCATGAGGTACAGTTATAGACTTACAAACTTTTGTGCTTGGTTTTCAGTTATACAGTGATCAAGTATCCATCCTTCCACCAGTGCCCATTCTCTACCACCAATGCTCCCAGTATCCCTTTCTCATCCCCCCGATTCTGTGGCAGGCAGATTCCCTTTTTACTCTCTCTTTCCTTTAGGGTGTTGTGGTCTGCAATGCAGGTATTAAGTGGCCATCATATTTGGTCTATTGTCTACTCTCAGTACACATCTCACATCCTGAGCAGGTCCTCCAAGCATCCTTTACTTGGTGTTCCCTTCTCTACCTGAACTGCCTTTTCCCCGAGCATGTGCTGCCAGCTTCCAAGCCCTGGAGCAGAACTCCTGGTACTTATCTCAACTATTCTTGGGTGTTCATCTCCCCTTCTGTTACTTTATATTCCCCAGATGAGTGCAGTCTTTCTATGTCTGGCCCTCTCTTTCTGACTCATTTCACTTAGCATGATACTTTCCTTGTAGAAACACTTGTTTGTAAATTTCATGACTCCATCATTTCTAACAGCTGCATAGCATTCCATTGTGTAGATGTATCAACATTTCTTTAACCAGTCATCTGTTCTCAGGCACTCAGGTTTTTTCAAGATTTTGGTTATTGTGAACAGTGCAAAAATGAAATACAAGTACAGATGTCATTTCTACTATACTTTTTTTTCTCTCCAAGATATATTCCCAGGAGTGCTATTGCTGGGTCAAATAGGAGCTCAATTTCTACTTTTTTGAGAATTGTCCATACTGTTTCCCAAAAGGGCTGAACCAGTCGGCATTCCCACCATCAGTGAAGGAGAGTCCCTTTCTCCCCACATCCATGCCAACACCAGTTGCTTTTGTTCTTTGGGATGTGGGCCAGTGTTTGTGGTGTGAGATGGTATCTCATTGTTGTTTTAATCTGCATCTCCCTGATGATTAGTGACACAGAGCATTTTCTCATGTGCCTTTTAGGCTTTCAGATTTCTTCTTTGAGAAAATTTCTGTTCATTTTGTCGCCCCATTTTTGGATGGGGTTGGATTTTTTTTCCTTGTAGAGTTAAACCAGTGCTTTGTATATCCTTGACATCATTCCCTTATCGGATGGGTATTGGGTAAATATCATTTCCAATTCTGTAGATTGTCTTTGTATTTTGGTCACTCTATCTTTTGCAATGCAGAAGCTTCTTAGTTTAATATAGTCCCATTTGTTTATCTCTGTTTTCACTTGGTTGATCAGTGGCATGTCATCTTTTTTTTAGGGGGGTGGGACAGTCACTGCATCACTGTATCACTGTTATCCTGTTGGTCATCGATTGCCTTGAGCAGGCCCCAGTAACGCCTCCTTTGTCTTAGCCCTGAGATTTTTAAAAAGTGCCACATTCGAGGCTCTTTCAGGGTCAGGAGAATGAGACCCATCATTGTTACTGGTGTTTGGCAAATTGGGTACGTCACGGGGAGTTCGCCAGACTCTGCCGTGTGGGCAGGTTACATTCGGTAGCCTGCCAGGTTGTCCAAAGTAAGAATTCTATATACATATAGAATTTTATACACATATCCATATTAACACACAGTAATCATCATAACTGGGAACTTTTATTTATAACACCAATGATGATTTCATAATTCTACTAAATCAACTAATGTTTTTGTTTTTCTTCATTAAAAATATTGAGTGGCTTAATCGAAAAGCACAGCAATTTAAAAAAGTCATGTTTGTACATCTATATATACTTGCACCAATCTTATTTCCTTAGATTATATCTAGTCAACACTAATAATCATTTGGATGATATAGCTAAAATCAATTAATATTTTGCTATATTTGATTAAATTCTTTGGGATGCTGTCACAATTATAGCAAATGGTAAATAACTTTATATGAATATAGAATGCCATGCGATGACTGGAATGGGGAGAAATGGGAGTGAAGATAGACAGTTGGCAACTACACCACCTCTGCTTTTCTGATGAGATAGTTCTAATAACACCAAACATTAGCCAAGCAACACAAATGCTGGCTGACTTAGACCATGAGTGTGGAAAGGTCAGACTGTAGATGTCACTTTCAATGGAATGAACATCTCCAAATGCAACAGTTATGTGTACCTAGGTCGAGAAGTCAATGTGACGAATGACCTTGCACCTGAATTGCGCAGTAGGAAGAGAGCAGCTCGGAACACCTTCAAGAGCGTCAAAGAAATAGCTAAGAGGACAAAAAAAATAGCTAAGAGGATGAAGAACCTCCAGCTCTGGCCACATCTCTTCGATTCCACTGTTCTTTCTGCTTTAACATAGGCCTCAGAGACCTGGACCCTACGAAAACAGAATGAGAACACTATCCAGGTATCCCAAAGAGGAATCAAAAGAACTATGCTTGGAGTATCATGTTTCACTCAAATAAGAGAAAGAATCCGGAGTTCTGACCTCTATTGACGATCGAGAGTCAGGGACACTGTCTCATTTGCCAAGGCATTGAAAACAGATGGGCTGGACACGTAGATTTAGAGACGACTGCTGGACTAGAGCCATTACCAACTGGACTCCACAGGGACGTCAAAAGATCGCATAGCCTCCCACCTAAGAGATGGTCACACTTCTTTGTCAAGACCCTGAATGATTGGTCTCAGGCTCTTCGTGCTCCTAAAACAAGCAGATGCCATTGGGCTATACTAGCATGCGACAGAGACGAATGGAGATGTTATTGGCGCCAGCTTGAGCAAATCGATGAGTAACGGGATGTCAAGTGATCAAGTGATCAAGTGAAGAATATGAAAAGAATAGATCTTATTCCAAAAATATTTGAACAAAGGTTTCCAGAGTTTGTATTTAAATTTTGGGGGAGTCACACAGATTAGGCAATGCCCAGGGGTTAATCCCACAGTTTTTGTTGGGGACCTCATGGTATCAGGGAGGCTTCCTGAATAGAAGTGTATACTCAAGTTCTGAAATTTGTCTTAGGCCCTAATTCTTTTTCTCATAACTTGCGTAGACAATTTATCCAAATATCTCCAAATTTGAAGATGTACCTGATGAGCCTCTGGTAGTAGATCCTGTGATATTTATGAATTAAACCATGTGTTATCATCAAATCACAAAGAAATTTTGCACAGTTTTCTAATCCTCTTGTCATCTAGATTTGGACAAGTGAATATTATTCTCCTCTAAAATACTATATCATAAGTTGTTTTATTGAATATTCAGAAATCTCTCTCCTGTACCACAGGATAATTTGGCTCTTTTGTTTTCATGTGTCCTTGCTTCTCTTTCCCCTTGGTTGGTGCCATTGGTCATCTTGGCAGGAGTTTACTTCTAATCATAGCTGTCCTCCCATTGTTCATCAATTTGCTCGATTGGGCCCAGTAACGTCTCCATTGGAGACTTTGCTGTTACTGTGTTTGGCATATCAAATACATCATGGGTAGCTTGCCAGGCTCTGCCATGCGGGCGAGATACTCTCGGTAGCTTGCCAGGCTCTCCAAGAGGGGCAGAGAACTCGGGTCAGCCATGTTGGCTGCATGCAAGGCAAATGCCCTACCGCTGTGCTATCGCTCAGCCAACAGATACTTATTTAGCAGCTACTGTGTACTCAGAAGTACAACCTTATACAGTGCTGAGACAGAGCATTAACCAGACACATTAGGGTCCTGAGTCAAAATGGGGGCTATTTTGATCATGAAAGGGAAGAGACAGTTAGACCATGGCTGGGAGGGCGCAGGGAGGGGACACTGCAGGCTGGGAGGGAGCAGAGGGGAGACACTGCGGGCTGAGGGGAGCAGGGAGGGGACACTGCGGGCTGGGAGGGGGCACGAAGGGGACAGGGAGAGGGCACTGTGGGCTGGGAGGGAGGGGGCGGGAGCCAGGGCACAGGCTCCTTGCAGGTAAGGGTGCGACATGGAGGTACTAGTCTGTGGGTGGGTGAGAGAAGTGGTCGGGTGCAGGAGTAATGGGGAGATGAAGCCCCAGACCATCTGGTAGGTGAGAAACGCTTCCTGATATCTGGTTCTTTCCGAAGCAGCCCCTGCCGCCAGCCCAGCCCAGCCAGCAGGAGCCCAGCAGGAACAGAAACCATAGAACTCCGAAGCGTGAGTCCCTGCGGCCTGCAGCACCCCAAGTTGTGCCCAGCCCGGTGCCCCCTCCTCCCCTGACTCCATTCTGTCCCTGCAGTCCCGCCTCCTTCCATCGACAGAAGCACGAAGCCCACGCTGGACTGGTCCCTGGCTCCGGCCGACCGAGAACCCTTCCTGCCGGGTGAGTGCCCCCTCCCTGTTTGTGCTGCTGACCCCTGACCCCTCCGGGCGTGGACATCACTCCTCCGAGCCTGAGGAACGGGCACCCCGCACGGTGCGCCCAGGTGTCTGGACTCTGAGTGCTCCCGTGAGTCTCCCAGACAGGGGCTGGGACGTCTCAGTCTAGGGGGCCCTCTGGCCCAGCTGCAGTCAGGGACCCCAGGCTCACCTGCTGCTTCTCGCCTGCAGGGATGAAGCCGGCCTTTCCCAGCAAGGTAAGTGCCCCCCTCCTCCCCACTACTCCCGTGGCTCCATGTCCGTGTGCCGTGAGAGCGTGGGGCACTCACACATCTCTCCCACTTGCCTTGCAGCCCCCCACCCAGGAAGGCAGGTAAGCACTGGGGTGCAGGCTGGGGCGCCCTACCTGGGAAGCTAGCGGGGTCACACGCCTGTCTGCCAATCTGCAGGTCACACGGGGAGTTTTTACCCAAGATACAGAAGCCTCCTCTGCCGGCAGCCATAGACAGGCACGAAGGCGGTCGCCCTCCGCTGGCCACCAGGCCGCCTGTGCCCAGGTAACTCCCCTCCTCTGTCTGCACGTGCGCCTCTGGGGGATGGCCCAGTGCTGGGATCCCAGATCCCGGGAATGTTCAGGCTCAGAGGGAAGGACAGAGGGAGGAAGGACCCCGCCGGTTCCTTTGCTGTGGAGCACTGAGGGGGGAGCAGAGTGAGGGCAGAGCACGCTGTGCCCACAGACAGGGGCTGGGCTTTCCCGCCAGCACCGCAGAGAAGCTGTTCCCACCACAGGGGGATTCTGCGCCCGCTCCATCTTCCCCACTTCTAGCGACAGACGAGTCTGCTTGACTAACTCCCCTGGACTCTCAAGTCTCGATACCCAAAGCTACCCATATAACTGGGCCAGGCCCACCTGCCACTGAGCATAGAGCCAAGGCTTCTCTCTGCCCAGCTCTGGCAAGACAGGACCCCAAGCCAAAAGAACTCAATAATCAAATCGATATTTTAAAGACTCAGCATGAATCCATAGAAGTCCAAATAAAAACAGACAAATTGCAAAAAACAGGACGAGCTGGTGGCTCTGAAAATCTGACAGATGGGAGATGGCCAACTAGCTGTGTCCCTCTGTCCCCCCAAGGAGAACATGATGGCGGTCAGGTGCTTATGGCCTCTGCAGCTGGTCCCAAATCTGTCTGACCAGCTCGTTCATCTGGAAAGTCCCAAAGCACCAGCATGCCCCACTGTGCAAGATGGTAACAGTTCAGAGATGGCTGTTTTTAGATAAACTTGAGAAGAAAAATATCACCTAAAATGTTTTCACTTGCTGGGAGAAACAGCTCTTGCAGAGCCGGTCTGCTGACAAGCCCCTTATACACCCGCAGCGGGTGTCACTGCGCAGCCAGTGGCAGGGGCACAGGGTAACGGCTCGCCCAGCTCAGCGCTTGGGCACCAACCACCCTCTGCGGCTCTACTGAGCTTTCTGCCTTCCCACTCTGCCACGGCTCCGTGGCTTTGATTCTCATCAGAGTAAGAGAAACCATCTTCATACTATAAAGCTCTTCATGCTCTGTTCTGTGCTTGGACTCATTTTAGGCATATATGGGGACCCGGCAGAAGAGAGAATGTAAGTACAAAATGCCCTTCAGTAGCTGCATGGCCCAGGGAAGACCAGTCTGGGCTCTTCCCCAGTCCACTGCGGGGAGGGAGAGGTCTGCACAGCCCAGGAGCCCTCTGCGGGGAGGGGTCTGCACCCCTGCTCCCACCCTCAGGTGCCTGTGGGACCTCCCTCTCCCTCCTGCCCACACTGCTGCTGCTCAGCTCCCAGTGGAAAGCCCAAGTGTCTGGGCTGACATGAAACTCACCAAGGCAGCCCTGTCCCCTGGAACACCCTCACAAGGAAGGGGGAATAGCTGCTAGCCGTTGCACTCCACATGGGATGCTGCCAAGGACATACTGTGGAGGGCTGCCCGTGTGCCAATGACATCCTCGGGAAGTGTCAGTTTCAGACAAACAGGAGGGAGAGACTGGCCAGCCCTGGCTTGTAGGCGCATCAGTGCGCCTCTCCCGGGAGGAAAAAGAAGCCGAGCAGGGAAAGACACTGTGGCAAACTGCACAGCTAGTGGGAGCCAGTAACGTCCCTCGAGTCCCTCTCCACCTGAACCCTCAGCCCCCGAGCGCCTGCTGTTGTTACTTGGGTTTGTTCAGATGAAGTTATGTCACCCGAAGGCTGCTCCATTCGCCACCATACTGACCGGTTTGGGTCTGTCACTTCTAATCTGCGGAGCAGACTGCCTGCTTCTCTTGCCTACTGTGCAAGACCATCTCGAGAAACACACTGGGTATAAGCATCACAAAGGATCGTCCGCAAGGGGGTGGCTTGGAGACACGAGCCCAGATGGCGGCTAAGCTTTGCGTCAAAGTGACTTTGAGTCAAACTGCACCCGTCCCTTAGCTCCCGAGGAGTGAGGAATCTGGCCTGAGTGTGAGGGTACTAAAATCCTGGAAGCACAGCTCAGGAGGTGGCAGGAAATATCACTGCTGACTTGGGGCTCACAACAGAATGTGTCATTTTGATGATGTCTCTGGGTCCATCAAGGCCCCCAAGAGCCTGTCCTCTACTATTACAAGGAAAAGTCTCAGGCCGCTACGTCCTCAGATGGTCATTTAAGTTAGGAAATCATAAACCTGTTAGCACAATTGTCCAAAGTATTTCCCGGGATATATTTTTTAAAATGGAGAGGTATAATAATATAAAGAGACACTGCATAACTGAGAAATACTGTTTTTAAAGGAACTGTGGTTTGATTAGGGCTAATTTTCCCTTTCTCTTCCCTTTAAAAGGATGAAGATGATGGTACGTTCAGAAAATACTTCTTACAGTTTCACTATCCCTTTTTGCTCAATCATCCAAATAGAATTTGGATATAAAAACCCCATGAAACCAACAAAAATGCAAGGGGTGAGGGGAGGGAAATTGGGGTCACTGGTGCTGGGAAATGTGCACTGGTGGAAGGATGGGTGTTGGAACACTGTAGGACTGAAACCTAATCATGAACAGCTTTGTAAGGCTCTATCTCACAGTGAGTCAATTTAAAAAATTAATTTTTAAAAAATCAATTAAATGATTAAATTATATTATGTATATGCAGTAAGTAAAAATAACTACAATCAAATGAAATTACTTCAGTTTATCAAATAAGTTCATGTGTAACGATGCAAATTACTTAAGCAAGTTTGATAGTAAAATTATGATTTCTATGCGAGTACAGGCTCACTAACTGCAGATAAATGACAGAACATATTTGATTTTCCCAAGATGAAATTTTGAATTTTTTTCCAAAACTATGATTCCTGAAATTCATAAGGTTTCAGATGGACAGTTTTCTGCCAAGCCAGCACTTCAAGAACGAAAAAACAAATAATGTATTATTAAGAGTGGTAGTGAAGAAAACACACACTCGTGGAGTGAACCGTCTAGAGAAATCTAGGGCAGGATTTCTATCTCACCCCTTCCTAATCAACTTTGATCTTTTGTATTTACTTACCTCCCCTGAAATCTGCTCTACTAACAAGGGGGCAGTTCTGGAAAATTCCTTATGTCACCTGGATGTTTATACATTCACTCCCTTTATTTTTTTCTCCCCTGTCTCACAGCTCTGCAGAGACCTCTGCCCCAGCCGACCCCGGCCCCCAAGACGGCCAACCCTTTTCCTTCGAGGTATACTAAGGCAGGCTCCAACCTCTCCCTCCCCGCAGCACACACGCCTGCAGCGCCCTCGGAAAGGTCTGTGCTGAGTCCTGACGTTACCGACAGCAGTCTAGGCTGGGGCCACGTGGGGAGGAAGGAAGGGCCTGTGAGAGCAGGCTCAGGGCACGCTGAGTCTTAAGGCAACAGTCAAAGCTGAGCATAACTGGCCGACCTGGCAAACTCGCTGCCGTCCCAGCAGTGCTAAGCGCCGTGGCGCCTCGGGCAGAAGGGTCCTGCTGGGAAGAGCGGGAAGGGCTGCACTTAGAACCAAAGCTCGGGAACCCAGTCCAATGCAGCCACGCCTGGTTTTGCTGTGCTTTGTTTCACTGTGCTCTGCAGATATTGCCTTTTCCTTCAAGACCTTTCTCCTACAAAAGATTCTTTCTCTGAAGTCTAAGACGCTGGCTATCTAACTTTTTGGCCATAAAGGCATCTTTATTATTATTATTATTATTTTGCTCTTGTCAACTTAAACTTTACTCAAGAGTTGCTGCATACAGCATTTTTAAGTATTTTACAACCATGTTGGAGACATAAAGCAACTGCACACCTAATGGCCCACAGGCCAGCGGGGGCCTTTCTCTGCACTGGACTCCCCGAAATGATGGGCTGGGACTCGCTGTAGGAACTCTCCACTTGACGTGGTGGTCGAGGCTCCCCTGAAACAGCCCGTTTCTGTGGCTGCACTTAGCCACTGAGAGCCTTTGCACAGGCTCTGGCCCCTGAGGCATGCTTTCCTGGGCTCCTTGGCGCCCACCATGAGGCCCCGAGGGGACCAACACTTGATTCCTTCTCCCTGGGTGTGCCCACAGGTGCCTCCTGGTGCCCCAAGCTCTCCCAGCTTCGGGGCTCATCATCTTCAGCGTTCAAAGGGAGCCCAGTCCCCTCCAGCAGACCCGGCTCCCAGCCAAACGTCCACAGGAACACACGCGCTCTCTCTCCCTCTCCCTCTTCTTTCTCTCTCCCTCTCTCCCCCTCCCTCTCATTTTTCCCTTGTTATTTCCCTGGGTGCCTCTTGGGCCCATGTTATGCTTTCGCTTCTGGGTCTCGCAGCTAATTCTTGTTCTCTGCCGTCTGCCTTTCCCTCTGGCTGTTTCATCCCACGTTGAACCCCAGCCCTGTCCCTCACTGTCCCAAATCCCAGTCCTGAGACTGCTGAGCAGAGCTGACTTTGACAGAAACTGCTGCTGGGCACTGAGCAGTGTTCCCGCGTCGCCCTCCCCCCCCCACACACCAGTCCCACAGATGTTGGGACTCTCTTCTCTTCTCTTCTCTTCTCTTCTCTTCTCTTCTCTTCTCTTCTCTTCTCTTCTCTTCTCTTCTCTTCTCTT
>JAOXYA010007065.1:0-14256 GCA_028565675.1 Sorex palustris | reverse complement strand
TTCCTTTCCTTTCCTTTCCTTTCCTTTCCTTTCCTTTCCTTTCCTTTCCTTTCCTTTCCTTTCCTTTCCTTTCCCCTAACTCCCTTTTCTCCTTCCTTCCTTCCTTCCTTCCTTCCTTCCTTCCTTCCTTCCTCCTTCCCTCCCTCTTTCCCTCCCTCCCTTCTTCCCTCCCTCTCGGGGCCCAGTACTTCCATGGTCAGGACAAGCACTGGACAGAGCTAAGGCGAGGCCAGGCTTACCTAAGAGCACTTGTTTCACCTTATTTCTCCTCTCTGACAGCCCTGAGGGTTGGGGCCACCTCTCCGCCCTCATTTCACAGACAGGACAATTGGAGGCCACTCAGAGTTCTACAGTGGCTCCGCAGTGCCAAAGCAGGGGTCACATTGTTGAAGGCCACATTCTTCCTCTGGTCCCATCTTGCTTCTACTTTTTGTTAAAAGTTCTTTCTTCCGGGGTGGGGTGGGGAGGAGGTCACACCTCATGGTGCTCGGGGATGAATCCTGGCTCTGTGCTCAGGAGCGACCCCTGTGGTGCTCAGAGACCGTATGTGGTGCCAGGGATTCAAACCCTGATGTAAGGCAAATGCCTTAACCCCTGTACTGTCTCTCTGGCCCCTGAACTTCCTTCTACCCAAGACTTGGAGTATTTCCCAAATCCTGTCCCTTGCCACCTTTAACGACTCTAGCATCTCTGCACTCTCTTTGTCCTCAATCAGAAATTATCTATGATCACTGCCCCACATTCACAGTTAGATTTCTGGAAAGAGTTGTTTTTAATAAGACCAAAGGGAGAACCAGATACACCCACAAATAATAGGGAGCTCTAAAAGACATTTTTTCTATAACATAGAAAAGATTATAAATAATCAGAGTGGCTCTGGGTATATGAAAAATAGAGACCATTGGGTCAACCACAGAATACATATTCTTTTAAAGTGCACATAAACATAAATCAGTGCCATTCATTAAGTAGCTTAATGAGGGGTTGAGCAATAGTACATCAGGGAGGGCACTTGCCTTGCATGTGGCCAGCCTAGGTTTGTATGGCCAACCCAGCATCCCATACGGTCCCCTGAGCTGCCAGGAGCAATCCCTGAGCTCAGAGCCAAGGGTAAGCCCTGAGTACCATAGAGTGTGACCCCCCCCCCCAAACAAGCAAACAAAAAAGTAGCTTAATGAGAGCCGAGGTCAAACAAAGAATGGCCATAAGGAAATCAAACTGAAAGTTTGTTTCAAGGCATAGAAAATCCCAGTATTAGACTGATGGCTGATGGTGGCCTTGGTGCTGTGGTGGCCCTGTGTCCTGGTTCTACTACCAGCACCTGCTGGTCATGGCACTCTGCTTGCAGGAGTCTGGGGGTCTCCCTTCGTGGGGGATGACTCTGTACGCAGGATATGTCTTCAGGCTAGGAGAGATCTCTGAGCACAGAGTCAGGAGTAAGTCCTGAGTATCAGTGGTTTGCCTCCACCCCAAAAAGGATGTGTCAGTATCATGGCCAAACAAGATTCCCACAAGCTCAGATGTCAGCACCACAACCATAACTTGTGGCTTTAGCTAAGAATGTGATTTAAGGTGCCTGAAAGCATTACAACTGGAGGAGAGTAAACCTGACGAGTGCCTGTGTGTGTGTGTGTGTGTGTGTGTGTGTGCACGTACGTGCGCGCGCACATGCGCGCTCACTTGAGCATGCATGCATGGATGCGAACACACCACACCAGCTATGCTGAAGGCCTATTATTCTTGGATCTGATCCAGGGGTCATTCCTGGAAGTGTTTGGGAGACACTATGCAGTGCCAGCTGTTGATCCTGTCTGGCTGCATGCGAAGGAAATACCTTACCTCCTGTCCTTGGCTTGGCTGCAAAAAAATCTTGAAAGAAATTAGGGACTTGACCCCAGTGCAGTGTTAAGGAGCCCCGTTATAATCCAACTGAATTCAATCCAAGACACATAATGGGTTGAACATAGAGGAATCAGCAAGCGTTTCTACCATGTTCTCAAACAGAAGGGAAAGAATGAGGATATTTGAGATGATCAGAGGAAGCTGCGTGTTTTTCAAAGGGGAGAGTGGGCCAGAGAGAGCACAGGGGGGAGGGCGCCTGCCTTGCAGGTGGCTGAACTGGGTTCAATCCTTGGCACCTCATATGGTCCTCTGAACACTGCCAGGAGTAATCTCTGAGCACAGAGCCAGGAATAAACCTGAACACTACCCACCCTCCCTTCTCCCCAAAAGAAGAGAAGAGCACGTGAGAGAGCAGTGGGGTGCTCGTGTCAATTTGGGGGAGCACGGGTGGTGGATGGGAATAATAACCAGTCCACCTTAGAGAAAAGGTGGCTCAGGGCAGCACCCAGATGCCGCCTCTTCCCAGAAGTGACTGGGCTCTCTTGCCCCCCGGGACCCAACCCGAACCCTGATTCTGCCATGGAGCTACCCCCAGCCTTGACCATAGGTGCCCCAATGTTCCCAGTGATTCTAACTGTGCTGCAATGACCTTTCCATCCACAGTGGCTGGAGTGGGCTTTGCCATGCGATGAAGAAACAAGCAGACAAAGGAGCGGAGACAGAGCTGGGTCAGTCTGAACTCTTCCCGCTCTAGATTTCCTGCTAGCTACGCCAGGAACCTCTTGAAATTATGAAGATAATGTAAAGAGAAAAGAAAATAAAAACCACCATTTAAGTGCAAGGGCTTCCAAGCCCTAGGGGGTCTCATTCCCCTGACCCTGAAAGAGCCTCCAATTGTTGGGAAAGATGAGTAAGAAGAGACAGCTAAAAATCTCAGGGCTGGGACGAATAGAGACATTAATGGCACCTGCTCGGGTAAACTGACAAACAACGGGATGACAGTGATACTGTGGTACAGTGATATAAGTCAAATTGACTCTGATTCTGGTCCCAGCTGTGTGTATCTCTTCTTCAGATACTATATGAAAACACAGCCCAGGGCCAGATCAATAGTCCAGCGGGGAGGGTGCTTGCCTTGCACTTGGCTGACCTGGGTCCAATCCCTGTCCTACCCTCTGGCCCCTGAAACCTTCCAGGAATAATTTCTGAGTGCAGAGCCAGATGAAGGTGCTGAGTACCGCTAGGTGGGACTCAAACAAACCAACCAGCCCGATATTTGCCCCCTCATCTGTAGCTAAACACTGAAACTTTAAGAAGTTTTATCCTGTAAATTCCTCTTGGGCTTCTCTGTCTCAAGCCAAACGGTCCTGACAAGATGGTAGGTCCCACGTACTGCAGGCTCCCCGGTGCTAACTACCCGTCAGTAGGTGTGGGTCCCACGGCTCCCCAAGCTTCCTCACGCTCTTCCTCCTCCTCAGGCGCTCACGGGTTCAGAACCGGTTTAGCCTGTGGGCAAGAGCCAAACACTCGGCTGCCTTCTGTACGGATTCAATTCTCGTTCATTTTGAATTTTATCAAGCTAATGTCTATTTGTCCTCATTAACCACGTGACACGAGTCTAAGCCGTTAAACTTGAGCGTGGTATTTTGGGCTATCATAAGACAAACACTGCCTTGGAAGCGCAGTTTGTTCTTGCAGGCCAGATGGATAAGAGCCCAGCGCTCTGCAACGCGTGCTCTAAAATTAGTTGGGGTTTGTTAAGATTCCCATGTGACATTGTTATCCTGGCAGTTTCTGGTTTTAAATACTGACTTCTTTCCACTTAATTATTTTTCTTATTCTGGAGATTGAAGCTCAGATATTTCCCAAATAAGTTTCAAAACAGCTTTGAAACTTTTTACACGGCACATCCTTGTACAGTAGGGAAGGCATTTGCCTCGCATGTGGCCAATCAAGGCTTGATCCCCGGCACCACCTCAGGTCCCGGGTCCCGCCAGGCGTGATCCCAGAGTAGAGCCAGGAGCAAGCCCTGAGCACTGCTAGGTGTGGCCCCCAAAACTGAAAAACAAAAGAGGTGCAAGGGACATTTGAGTCACGTTTACCCTGGGCATGAATCCACTTCACCCAGGAATCTTCTTCACCAATCTCTCCAAGACAATCAAAGACAAGCGGAACATGTCAACTTCAAATCTTGTCACGTAATCAGCGAACAAATATGCCCGGCATGTTCTCCCTGCTTGGAGCCTCTCAGCGGCAGAAGGACCCCACTCCTAGGAGCTCCCGTTCCGATGGGAGAAGACAGGCAGAGGAATAAAACATGTTCGAGGGCAGACACTAAGGAGGAGAGATCACCAGGGAGATGGGGGAAGGCGGAAGCATTCATATATCTCTGGCTCCTGGGGGCCGCTGAGCACACACAGTGCGTGCTCCACCACTGAACCACTGTCTGGAATTTTGGATCAGGTGAGCCAATGCTCTCCTCGGGAAAGCGATATTTAAACACAGACTTAAGGGACTGGAGCAATAGTACAGCGGGTAGGGTGTTTGCCTTGCAAACGGTCAACCCAGGTTCGATTCCCAGCATCCCATATGGTCCCCCGAGCACTGTAGGAGCAATTCCTGAGTGCATGAGCCAGGAGTAACCCCTGTACATTGCCGGGTGTGACCCCAAAAGCTAAACAAAAACAAAAACACCCAAAAACAAACAAACAACAACAAAAAAACAGACTTAAAAAAGGTGAGGGGAGGGGCTGGAGAGATAGCACAGCGGGTAGGGCGTTTGCCTTGCACACGGTCGACCCAAGTTCGAGTCCCAGCATCCCATATGGTCCCCTGAGCACCGCCAGGAGTAACTCCTGAGCACAGAGCCAGGAGTGACCCCTGTGCATCACTGGGTGTGACCCAAAAAGAAAAAAAAATAGGTGAGGGGAGAGAGTTAGCCAATTGACTAGAAACAGAGGCGTAGCAAATACCCTGACCAAATTTGAGAAAAACCATCACGCCGTGCTCTAATTTGAGGTTTTTTTTTTTTCTGGGGGGGACAGGGCTGGGCGGCGTGGTGCCAAGGGTAGGTTGAGCCATATTCTGCTCTGCTCAGGACTGATCCAGGATCTGTGCTCAGGGATCAGGCTCTGGCAGGATTTGGGAGACCATTTTGGGTGTCAGAAATCAAACCCAGGTCAACCTCATGCAAGGAGAGCACTTTGCCCCGTTAGAATATCACTCCGGCTGCATCTAATGTGAGGGTTTTTAATTAATTAATTTTTTGCTTTTTGGGCCACACCTGGCGGTGCTCAGGGGTTACTTCTGGCTCTGCACTCAGGAATTACTCTTGGCGGTGCTCGGGGGACCCTATGGGATGCTGGTGTAGCACAAAAAATTGAACCCAGGTTGGCCGCGTGCAAGGCAAACGCCTTACCCACTGTGCTATCTCTCCAGCCCCAGGTGAGTTTTTCATGGAGAGGCTGCGGATCTTCCCAAATGAATTTGGAGTAATGTGACTTTTCTTTCTGTTTGGAATGAAGCCCCTGGTGTTCCAGCTCACGCTGGCTGCTCTGGGCTTTGTCAATCGCCCCCGAGCCTGGCCCCAGGCTCCATGTGTTGAAAGCTTCAGGCTGGGGGCCTGGGACAGAGTACACAGTAGCGAATGCGTCCATGCCCCAAACGCTGGCTTCCATCCCCGGCACAGCACCTCCATCGGGAGGGAAAGTCGAGCAGCCCACGAGAGCCAGGCCCAGGCCGGGCAGGGGTGGGGAAGGGCAGAGGGCGCTTCCCTGGAGAGCCCGTGGGAACCAGTGCGGGTCCACTCCCACAAGCTGCCCCACACCAGTTTCACTTGTCATTCTCTCATGACTCACGAGCAGCCTCGGGGACGGAAACATCTGCAGCTAGCTGTGGGCTGAGGTCAGCCCTACTGTCTGGGCTGCGGAGGCCCTATGGCCTGCCCCTCGCCTTCTAGAACTTTCTGGAACCTCTAGTGACTGTGCATTTGGTATAGAAAGTGCTTTTTTCCTCTGTAGGATTTGATATGCAAGATTCTCCATACTGCAGATACTAGGGTAAGGACAAAACTTTCTTCCCCCAAGATTTGTTTCTTCCTTGGGTTAAAATTATGTTTTGGGGTTGCTTAAGTGATAGTATAGTGGGTGGGTGCTTGCCTTCCATATGCCTGGGTTTGATCCCTGACAGCCCATATGGTCCTCTGAGCCTGCCAGGAGTGTCCCTGAGCAGAGTGCCAGTGTAGCACAAAAACCTATAAAGAAGTGGGGGGGAGGCTTTCGGGGTCAGAGAGATAGTACAGTGGGTAGAACATTTGCCTTATATGTGGCTAACTAGCACTCAATCCCCGGTACCCCATACAGTCCCCTAAATCTACCAAGAGTGATCTCTTGTGTGTGTAGAGCCAGGCGTATTGCTGGGTGTGGGACTGTCACCCCCAAAAAAACTTCTCTAAAAATCAAATGGATATATACATATATGTATATATATATATACATACATATATGTATGTATATATATATAGTGCTTTTTGGGTCACACCCACCTAGCAATTCACAGGGGTTACTTCTGGCTCTGCAGTCAGGAATTACCCCTGGCAGTGCTCAGGGGACCATGAGATGCTGGGAATCGAACCCGGGCCAGCTGCGTGCAAGGCAAATGCCCTACTCACCGTGCTATTGCTCCAGCCCCCCCAAATGAATATATTAAGTTGAAGAAAAAACAATTTTCCTAACATCTGTAGAAAAATCCAATTTTTTTTTTTTAAAGACATACTGGATTTGTGGGAACAGAATTGCATTTTCTAAGTCACACTGTTAAAAATCTCCTGTTAGGGGGCTGGAGCACAAGCGGGCAGAGCGTTTGCCTTGCACGTGGTCAACCTGGGTTCGATTCCCAGAATCCCATATGGTCCCCTGAGCACCACCAGGAGTAATTCCTGAGTGCAGAGTCAGAAGTAACCCCGGTGCATCTCCAGGTGTGACCCAAAAAGAATCAAAAAAACCTCCTTTTGGGGCCTGGGAGATGGCCCAAAAGTCTAGAACTTTTGCTTTGCAGAAGCAGAGGTGCAATTCCCAGCACCACATGGTTTCAAAGATCTCATGCTGGTAGCAAGCCCTTGCCCAGTCAGTGCTGATCCCAAAACACAAAGCCACAAATTCTTTTTGATTGTGTCTGCTCAGAACGAGCACTAAGGTTTTTTTTTTTTTTTTGCTTTTTTGGGTCACACCCGGCAATGCACAGGGGTTACTCCTGGCTCTGCACTCAGAAATACTCCTGGCAGTGCTCAGGGGACCATATGGGATGCTGGGAATCAAACCCGGGCCGGCCACATGCAAGGCAAATGCCCTACCTGCTGTGCTATCGCTCCAGCCTCAAGGAGAGCTTCCTTTGGACCATTTAAGGAGATGCAGCCTTTTGGAAAAAGAAATTGAGCATTTGCTCATTTAGTAACACAAGGCTTTCTTTCCATTTACCTGCACGAGATGACACAGCGCTGGTGTTGTTTTAGTTTTAGCAACCAGGGTTACAATTCACATTCCTTTTAACCTGGCGAAGCTGAGCGGCAGGACCCCACCCCTGCTCTGAGCCCATGTAGGACAGTGGTTGGCGGTGACCTCACCTCCCCACACCTGGCCCAGTCACAGCGGGACAGGTTTGAACAATGCCTTGTTCCTCCACCCAGCACTCTCAACATTCAACTACAGTCAACAGAATCAATTTCAAAGATGACACAACTTCCTCAGATAAAATCGTCTCATTTCTCTTCTCTGAAATGTCTTTAAATCTTCAATTATTTTTTTCAGGGTTTACGAAGATAATTTAGGATTTCTCTTCCTAAGATACCTCTTGACAAGGTCGCTCACTGTAAGATATTCAGCAGATCCTTTTCTCCAGTAGCCAAGTCTTCTATCAATGGACAAACCAATATTTTACATTAGAACCTTTGATGTAATTGTTTTTTGGGGGCCACACCTGGCAGATTTCAGGGGTTACTCCTAGCTCTGCACTCGACACATTCTGGGCGGTGCTCGGGGATCGAACTGAGTCAAGGTAAATACCCTACCTGTTGAACTTTCTCTCTGGCCCTGATGTAATTTGTTTTTTGTTTTGTTTTTAAGTCATACCTGGTGGTGCTCAGGGATTACTCCTGGCATCCAGGTTTTTTAAACGCTTGCTATTTCTTGAAATTTCAATGCTCATTTTGGTTGTGGAAATCCTATTACCTACCCTTTCAGAATACTTCGAGGCATTTCTCTTTCCAGAAGCCTTTAAATACCCTCCAAAGGAACACTTATCCTCGCCATCCTGGGCTGCTGCTCTACCATCCCCAAATGACCCAAGTAACTTGTTCTGTATTTTTTTGTTTGTTTGTTTTGGGTCACACCTGGCGATGCATAGGGGTTACTCCTAGTTCTGCACTCAGGAATCACCCCTGGCGGTGCTCAGGGCACCATACGGGTCGGCCACATGCAAGGCAAACATCCTACCCACTGTGCTATTACTCCAGCCGGTTTTTTTTTTTTTTTTTTTTTTTGCTTTTTGGGTCACTCCTGGCGATGCACAGGAATTACTCCTGTTACTCCTGGCCCATATACTTAGGAATTACCCCTCGTGGTGCTCAGGGGACCCTATGGTATTCTGGGGAATTGAACCTGGGTTGGTCACGTGCACGGCTTATCCACTGTGCTATCACTCCAGCACCCCAACTTGTTCTTTGTGAACCTCCTAATTCAGAGAAAACTGCCCATTTCCCTTCCCAAGTTTATGTGTAAGCTCCTTCAAGTCATCCTGTATTATTCTTTTGTATATTCATTTATTGCTTTTTGGGTCACGCCCGGCGATGCAGAATTAGCCCTGGCAGTGCTCAGGGGACCATATGGGATGCTGGGAATTGAACTTGGGTTGGCTGCGTGCAAGGCAAACGCCCTACCCACTGTGCTATTGCTCCAGCCCTGTATAATCCTTTAAATGCCCCAAAGCACAGAGAAAAACTTAACACACATCACACATCACCTCAGTGGGTAACCGAACCAGTGAAGGCTTGAAACCCTTTTGGAGAAAGCAGAGTTTTCCTACACTGTCACAGGAAGGCAGCACAGTAGGTAAGATCCAGGGTTTGGGGGGTGAGAGCCACCTGGCTTTAGACGCAGCAGGCCTGCCAGCACACGTGTACCAAGACATGGGTGGCCGGCGTGCCTCAGCAACGAAGCCCATGCTTTGCGGAGCCCAAGCTTTGCGTGCTAAGGCCCAGGTCTCAATCCCTGGCATGCAAAAGCAAACAAACAAAATGCCAAGTTAATACCTGCTTCATCTGGTGATTGTAAAAATGAGATAAAGCACAGAAATGTCGCAGCACGAGAGCTTACGGCAGGCTAGAGACAACTGAGATCATCTCTGGTCCTGAGAAGATCGCGTAGTGCTGAAAGGCGCTTTCCGATTCTCCTCTTAGGAATTCAGGCCATACAAAAAAAAAAAAAAAAAAAAGAAAGAAAAGAAAAGAGGCCAGAGAGATAGCACAGCGGGTAGGGCATTTGCCTTGCATGCAGCCGACTTGGGTTTGATTCCCAGCATCCCATATGGTGCCCTGAGCACTGCCAGGAGTACCTCCTGAGTGCAGAGCCAGGAGTAACCCCTGTGCATCACCAGGTGTGACCCAAAAAGCACACACACACAAAAAAAGGAATGTGGGCCAGGCTAGCCATGCCAGGGATGGGATATAGGGCCTCACACGAGCAGGGCAAGTGCCCTATCGATGAGCGGCCTGCCTGGCCCCATGACCACTTTGGGTCTCACCTAGTGATGCTCAGGGGTTTCTCCTGGCTCTGCACTCAGGAATTACTACTGTGGAACTTTGGGAACCACATGGGATGCCAGGGATAGAACCTGGGTCAGCAGCGTGCAAGGCAAATGCTCTACTTGCTGTACTATCACTCCAGTCCCCTCTTAAATATTGGCAAGTTCCTTTAGCGTTTGTCACTGAAGCTATTTCACATTACATACCTAAAGTACGATGATAGTAGACAGAAACAAATATACACACATGCATATACATGCGCATATATGATATGTACATGATGTATTACGTCACGTATTTTACACACATTATATATCCATATGTGTATACATACCCATATGTAACATATGTACAGACACATATACATACATGTTTTGGGGCCACATCTGGTGATGCTCAGGGATCTTTGCTGGCTCTGCACTCAGAAACTACTCCTGGCAGTGCTCAAGAGACCATTTATGGTACTGGTATTAGGGATTAAACCTGGGTTGGTTGCATGCAGGGCCAGCACTCTACCCACTGTACTATCCCTCTGGCCCAAACAGAAACAAATATTATTTGGATAATGTACATGAAAGCACTATGTAAACCATTTATAAAGAGTTCTACTACTCGTACTATGTCCTTCAACTAAGAGCAAATAACCAGAAGTATCTAAGATTTTAGTTTCTGGGCTGGAGAGATGGTAGTGGGTTTGCTACCATCTCTTTGCACACAGCTTTGCACACAGCTGACCCAGATTCAATTCCTGGCATCCCATATGGTCCCCTGAGCACAGCTAGGGGACCTGAGTGTAGAGCCAGGAGTCGCCCTGAGCATCACAGAGTAGGGCCCCAAGACAACAAAAAGACTTAATTCAGCTTCTGGCATGTCCTATACCATGAAAAGAAATTGCTCCATTTCATAGCACTTTTCTTCCTTTTGTGGTAAGAATAGTAAATTTGGTTACTCAAGTTCTCAAAACAAAAAGTAACTCTGGAAAGGTTCTATTTTGCTCCCCCTGCTGGCCTGAGGGCGGGATAACACCTGGGAGGCTAAATGCAAGCTGGCGGGCCAGATGAATAGACAGGCCCAGACAAAAGAGCCTTTCAGCCGCGTTTCCACACTTGACAACAAAAGTCCGTGTCTAAAATTTCTGTCTACTGTTCACCTTTACATATTACCTTAGGACTCAAATCTAGGAAACTACTTTTGTGTAGGGTAGCTCTACTCCTTGTTTGGGGTGAGGGAGAGGGACCAGGCTATCCCTGGCAGTGCTCATAACATCGTTTGTGTGCTGGGATCTGAACCAGGGACATGGCAGTATGCAAAGCAATTATTTTCTGTCCTAGCTCTCTAACCCCAGCACTTCATTTCTCAAAATAAAATTTCATTTTTGGGTCACACCTGGCAATACTCAGGGCTTACTTCTGGCTGTGTGCTCAATGTCACTCCTGGAGCTACTCGGGGACCATATGGGATGCAGGGAGCAAAGCCAGGTCATGACCATACACAAGGCAACCGCCCTACCTGCTGTATTTTTGCTCTGGCCCCTCTATATTTTACTTTCAAAGATTGTATTGTTTTTGTATTTATGGCTGAAATCCAGAGGACATCCGAATTTGTAAAGCCTTCTATTTGCACTTTCTTGGTATTTAGAGTCTTAAGATTATGTAAATGAGGGCCTGAGTGATAGTACTGCTGGTTGCACTGCCTTGGAAGAAGCTGACCCAGGTTCAGATCCCTGCATCCCACAGGGTCTCCTAAGCACCACCACGAGTAATTTCTGAGCAGAGTCAGCAGTAACCCGTGACTGCCAGACTCAAAAACCAAAACCAAAAAGAAAAAAAGATGATGTATATGAAAACTAATTTATTAAACCTTTGTACACACAAAGATGAACATACTAGCATAGCAAGCTTATATGAAGAATGAGGTTACAAAAAAAGTTATTAAAACGGATGCATGTAAATCATGTACAAAAATACCCCAAAAGGGATAAAGCTGCTCATCCCTGATTTTTCTCATTTGGTTGTCAGATTTGAAATATGAATTTAAAATGGTTAGAAGTTTTCTTTTAAAAAGTGATATATTAAACTTATATACAAGATAATTAGCAAAATATAGAAAGGGAAAACAATGTACAAAAGACAGATAAAAACCATCAGTCCTGACAGACACATCCAAAAATAGTATAAACCTTAATAAATGATCTTGAAATCCACTCACAGTGCCCCCCACCCCCCGCCAATTCTCATCAATGAGATTAAGCACAGTAAGCCAGTGAGTCCAGATCTTCAATTCCTTAAAACAGGCTGAAACACAAGGAAGCCTTGAACCATTTGACACATGGGAGGAACAGAGAGAGAAGGAATCTTGTCTTTCCATTCAGTACAGTGAAAAGGACGGGATTATAATGAATAAGTTCTTGGCGTTACTGTGTCAAGCTGTTATTCAGAAGACTTTTTGTTTTTTTGCTGGTTCCGAGGGGAGTTCTTTAACAAGCTTCTTATCCTGAGGTACATGCCCGTAGATTCCGCCATGTTCTCAAATTCAAATGGTGTGATTCCAGTTGCAAACTTGCTCATGTCAGGTACAGGACTATGTGTTTTCATGGCAGGTGAAGGACTGGCGACTATGTGCGTCTCCGCAGGGGCTGAAGAACTGGTGTCCATCGGAAGGGGCTTCGGGCCACTTCCATTCCTCAGATCACTGTCTGACAAAGCATCACCATTGTCAAGAGCCCCTCTGGAATCCACCTCAGCTGACTCTTCCTGCTCCCGACAGAGCTCTGGTGCGTCAGGCTCCGGACTCAAAGGGCTGGCTTCTGGCTTCTTCTGACAGGAGTTCACTAGCTCAGGCTCCTCTGGCGCCTGCTTCCCGGATGCTTTTTCCTCTGCCAGAGGAGGGTCCAGCTCGTTTGGACAAGGCCCAGGGGAAGAAGCAACTGAATTCCCGGTGAAGGGGGTGTCAACGGGAAGTTCAGAGTCGCTGTGGCCACTCTCGGCCTGCTCCAGGGCCGCCCAGATTCGCCTCTGCTGCTCTTCAAGTTCTTCTAGGGTCAGTGCGTCCTCGTCCATGCTCGAAGAGGCCCTCCTCGCCTGGGGCGAGTCACTGGGAGTGAGCGGAGGTGTGCCCTTGGGCAGCGGGGGGATGAAGCTGGGGGGTGGGGTTCCCTGTGGGAGTGGGGGAGGAGTGCCAGGGGGCAACGGCGGCTGGAACTTAAAAGCTTCACCACTCAGAGAGCCAGGCAGGCCCTCCATATCTGGAAGGAGCAAGTGAAGAAACAGAAAGTTGCAGAGCATTTGTTTTGCTACTCACCTCAGATGCAGCCAGACATCCCACAGCTCGGAAAGTGGTCTGAGAGGGCAAAGCTCAGCTCCCATGCCCACCGCCAGGCAGACTCAGGTCCTCCTCAAAGGACCCCCAGGGAGAGCTGTCAGTACCCTGCTTCAGAGGAAATGGTTGGTGCTTCACTTTTTTTGGGGGGTGCGGGAGTAGGAGGTGATACTGACTGTAGCAGCTAACTGCATTTTAACCTTAAATTTCATTTCAGAACCAAAGCAGTTAAGCATAGTTTGAGATAAAAATAGACCATGAAGGGAGTTCAGAATGGTCTTTAAGGTAATTTGGGGGAGGGGGTGGAGTTATAGCACAGCAGCATCATGGTAATAAAAGGCAAGGAGAGGGGATAGAGATGTCTCAAACAGAGCTGAGGAGAATTAACTGGGAAAGCTTGGCTGCTTGGTTTAGCTCTGCCCTTCAGAATTTCTCTTGGCTCTGAAGACCTATTTCCCCCAATTATCAGAGGGCAGTGGATCAGGTAGCCAGGACAGGCTGCTGGTGGGGGGCAGGTGTGCCTACCCCGGAATCCAGCCCACTGGCCCCTCTCGCCAGAGAGGGAAATGAAGAAGCATTAAGAGCAGCTCTTTTCTGTGGAACCCACGGCCTGCAAAAGCAACCTGAAGCATGGCATGCACGTACCCGAGTCGAGGTCCATATCGGTGGGCAAGGCCGTGGAGCTGCCGTCCTTCCTCTGCTTCTTGGGACTGGCAGGGCTGGACTGGCACGAGGACCTCTTGGAGCCAGACCTCACGCTGGGCTAGTGGAGGAGCCAAATGCAACTTAGGTTAATCAGGCACTCACAGCACAATCGCCTCCCCTTCATGCAGACGCCACACAGAAGACCAATGTAGAGCCCATCTAGGGACTTGTAGAGCAAGCAACGTTTTCCCTTTGACTCATCAGAAAACAACTTTATGGACCAAGTAAGAAAAGGCAATGAAGATACTCAAGAGTTACAAAATCCCAGATAAATGCAGCAAAAATATAAAAAGCCTACTCTGAAGAATCTACTTACTGCCTGGAAGTTAGAAGTAAGATAGTTGGCAAACACTTCCTTCTGCTGACAGGCTTGCATGGGTATGGAGCCAAACATCCTCCACTCCTGAAGACGAAGAGAAGGAAAGGGGAATGGAAACACGCAGAGTGCTTGGTGAGTTTTTCTCAAAGAAACCTCTAATGACATTCCCACCTCCCATGTGACCCTCCCTTTGGGGGCGGGGGTAAAGGTAAAGGCCCTCCCGTTGATCGTCGATTTGCTCGAGCGGGCCCAGTAACGTCTCCATTGGAGACTTTGT